>JAPYZC010000269.1:0-44595 GCA_030522665.1 Ichneumoninae sp. A BG-2022a
TTATTATTATTATTATTATTATTATTATTATTATTATTATTATTATTATTATTATTATTATTATTATTATTATTATTATTATTATTATTATTATTTTGGAGACAAATGATATTGCAAACTTTGAACTATTAAGGAGACGAGGGAGGTTTGGCGGACCGAACTTAGTCACTTTAGATTGTGTATAACTAGAGTACAACAAAAATATAAACAATTTGCGTTATGGTGAGAATGTAGGTCATCATTATTGAGTACGAAAATAGGTTTAGTAACTACATGACAAATGTTGTTCCCAATACCCTCATTTATCGACTGAACGTGATAAAAAATATATATTTGCAAAAAATACCCACAATGGCGAGGTAAAAAACAAAAAATGAAAAATTGTGTTGTTGAAGTAATTTTTTTTAATTGACACTAACTCTCGGGTTTAGTCAATAGAATATGATATTCTCTAATTCCAATCCAAATTTGAGGACGATATATATAATGACTCGCGAGATAGCGTGGTAATAAGTGAAAGGGGCTCGTTTAGTTTGAACAGCAGTGACGACATTGTTATAAAGAATATCGGCATTTTTAATGGTTTAATGGATTTTTAATGGACACCATAAGGAAAATTATTTACGTTTTGTTGTAGTCTTGTTATCCAACCTGAAGTGACGTAATTTTCGATCGACCAAACCTTCCTGTTCCCTTATGTTAAATGTAAAATATCGTACCGAACTCGTTCTTCCAAATGTTTTCCCGATCCCGATTACTGAGACCGACGAAACTCGGGACGTTTTGCAAGAGTTTTCCAAGTCCCTCGGTCCTCTCCTCGCTGACAATGTGCGCCAAAGATCCTCGCAGCATCCGGCAAGCCGCCCGAGCGCTCGTGTAATTTTTACGCTCGTATGAGATATAAAACAAGCCCACGCTCGGCACGCACATCAGACTCGCGTTTACTGTTGAAAATACACACGCTCTCATTAATTCGATAAGGTCAATAGTTGATATAGTTTTTTATTTTGAAAATTAAACTAAAAAAAACTGTTTACTGTTTATAAATCTGATTTCTCGATCTTTTAGAACATTCTGAACGTTTTCATTAAAATCTCGAAAAAAATGTCTTCACAAAAACAAAACTTTCTCTATAAAGAGACAAAAATTGAAATTGAATTGCACTTCAATTCAATTCAATTTCAATTTTCAATTGAATTTCAATTCAATTCAATCTCAATTTTCAATTCAATTTCAATTCAATAGAATTTCAATTTTCAATCGAATTTCAATTCAATGTCAATTGTTGATTAATTTTCTTTCTTTCAGAAAAAACAAAAAAAAACAGTCGGAAACCGAACCGATGTCTTCGATAGTAGACGTTTTTTGTCACTAGGAATAAACCTGAAGAAATGTGGGTTCGATAAACGCTGTAGTGACTGAAACTCGCGTCGTCAACAAGACCGGAAGTGCCACCGATTAGAGGACACTCCAAAGCCTGACAATTCGCGTCGGTCGACTTGTCCGGCCGTCGCTTATCGTCCATCGAAGTCTCGCGATAATTCAGAGCCAAGGCTTTCTTCGAGACCGCGAATTCTATGCACTTGTCGAGGCTCTCGACGCTCCTCCTCGAAACGACACGCTGCGTCGAGCGGCTGTTGCTCCTCGAGAGCTTGAACATCGGTAATTCTCGATCGCTGATCCGACAGCACCGATCAGCCACCGTAAATACTATAAATACTATAAGCACTATGAAATTCACAGCGTAAACGAAAAACGCACGATCAATAATTTTCATTACGAAGACGATTATCGATCGACAATGATAATCGAAATCGCAATAATGGTTTATTTACGGCGCGCGTGGATTATCCGTAGCATAAATCGCCGTGAGATACAGCGATGTTCTTATATATGCGCAGAGTGCAGGCGGATCGAACGGATTTTCCGGATGGAACCGTCGGATGCGTCGATTAAGCGCGACTTGATTGTTTTCCGCTCTCACTGTCAAAGCTTCATCTACGAAGCAACGGTCGCTGCGGCTCGTGTGCAAATCCGCAAAGCCTGGGTCGAACGGTCGCATAACGTATTTCTACGCGGCTAGCAGAGGATCCGAAGGTGCTACGTGGCTAGCAGACATGTGTGGGACTGGTGGTATATTCTCTAATTTTCGCCGCTGAAACCACCGTTTAATAAGAGTATCGTGGAGCGTTGGTTTGGGAACGGTACCGTGGTTGATCGGTAACAGAAACCGTAATTCATTTTCATCGTGAATGCTGCCGATTTCACTAAACTATGTCGATTTCCGAAGACTTCGGTCGTGCGGGGCTATTGGGTAGAGTTTCATCGTATAGACCTTTGCTCGCTCTTCGGGGTCTCGTAGATTATGTAGCAGTTTTGTAGTATCGGTAAGAAAAACTCAATTAGGTGCAATGCGTACGCCTTTTATACTAAACTCTCCGATGCTACATAAGGTAAACGGCCCAGTTTCTGCCACCTTCAATTGTTAAAGGGAATATTTTATTAAAAATATACGTATCGCGGCATTAATCAAGAGTAAACCGCTCTTCAATATGCCGTCAATTTCGTTTGTATTTTATTTAGTATAATTGCGATTAATGGCGGTAACTGGGACAGCGGCGGAAACTGGGCCGTTTACCTTATGGAGTTATTTTTCCCTGATAGACAAACGGCACGAAACGCAGCACATGACACAATAATTACGGCATGTGCAGCACGTGCCGTAATTATTGTGTCATGTGCTGCGTTTCATGCTGCTTTGTCTATCAGGGTTATACTGTTTCTTAGAAAACTAGCTTCAAGGGGCTAGAAAGTGCGCATACCCCAATTTGTGGATGTCATTGCGGTAGCGAAGGGGACCCGCATGTAATTGGGACTGAGTTTTAACTTGTGGAAAATAATACTGTCGATTAGGTGCGACAGTTTCCACTATGTTTACACGAGAGGGCAATAGATGTGCGGCGTCAACGTGTCCAACTGTATGGAATGTAGGGACTCGTGTCAATAGCGTATGTATTTAAAAATAAGTTTTCTTCTAGGCGGTAGGTTACGTAAGATGTAACAGTCCTAACCACCGTAAAAAAATGCGTGTGTGACTGGCGGTATATTCCGTCGTCTCCGCCGTCGAAACGACAATTTAACATGAGTAGCGTCGAGCGGTGGTTTACGTAATGGTTTGGGTGAAATGCTTCGTAAACTTTTTGCACAAAACCACCACGATGGTTTCGAAGTTGGTTCGCTACGTGCCCGAGACTGCTAGCGCGGTCACGGTGTAATAACGAAAAACGCCAAATCGAATGCACCTCGGGGCTTTGATCACCTCAGGAAATGCATCGGCGATCATCGATCGCCTATCCGTCACCATAAATACTATGAAATTCGTCGTGTAAACGAAAAACGCACGATAATAAACTCGAACTATCGTGAGAATATGAGATAGCAAGAATAGTTTATTTATGGTGCGCGTGGATTATCGTGCATCAATCGTCGTGAGATACAGTGTTGCCCTTATATATGTACAGAGAGCAGGCGGATTGAACGATTTTTCCGCACGGTATCCGGACGGACCCGTCGGATGCATCGATTAAGCGTGACAATTCTTTGTTTTCCCCTCTCACTGTCGAGGCTCCATCTACAGTGCGCGAAGGTCGCTACGGCTCGTGCGGCAGATCCGCGAAGCCTGGGTCGATCGGTCGCGTGAATTATTTCTACGCGGCTAGCAGAGGATCCAGGGCTTTGGTCACCTCGGCGAATATATCGTCGACGGAGCCCTCGGCATTGATCTGCGTGATAATAACGAAACATTGTTACGGATTGTTTTCGATTTCAACGTTTCAGGCGAAACTGCGATACACGTCGATCCTCGTACCCTGACGACTTTGTCCTTATAGTGCTCGACGATCTGGCCGTTCTTCATGTTGAATATCTCGATCCTCTTCTTAATCGTCTCCTCGTTGTCGTCGGCCCTCTGCGAAACCGCCGCCCTGCCGAGCAACCTCTTCGTCAGCGTCTCGTTCGCCACGTCAAAGAATATCACCAGATCCACCGGACAAACCTGCGTGACGGTAAAAAAAGAAAAAATAGTTACATTAACGGTTGCAGGAAAAAAGAAAAAAAACTTCGATTAATCGAAACGATCAAACTTGCGTCTTTCTCGAATTGAAGACCCTGATCCAATTCACGGGGATAACCGTCGATGAGGAATCCGGCCGCTTTACCCTCCGCGCGCGCCTTCGACATTCTTTCCTTTATGAGATCGAGCACCACTTCCTGGCGACATAATAATTTCCTTCGTTTACCATAGAACCCTACTTACCATCAGCAGGTAATTTGTGTACTTGTGTTTGTTTTTTTTGTTCCTTTTTCACTGTTGATAAGCAAATTCGCTATGAAAAATCGGTTGAGCGGTTAATAGTAGATTATTAATTTACAGTGGGAACGAAGAGGCCCTTGGACATAGCTTCCTGAAGAGATGCACCCCGTGGACTTCCGCTCGCGACCTCCTCCCGCAAGAGATCGCCACTGCTCAGGTGCAGCAGACCGTACTTCGCGATCATCCGGTCGCACTGGGTACCCTTGCCGCATCCCGGACCGCCGATTACCCAGACAGTCTTCATGCTCGCTCTTTTTCTTCCTCTATGTGATTTGTCCTCAGAAGTAACTTCCGCTCGAGCCTCGCAGATCGCCGCGCTCGAGCCGTGTCTCGCAACCTGCAACGTAAAAATATAAAATAAACAAGGCTGCACACAAATGTACATCGTTCGAAATAAATGTTGGTCGGAGGTACAGATAACCCTACGTGTTTCTAGTTTAATTGTAGCCAACGAGGTATAGAATCTCGAGTTCCCCGAAGGACGAATAATCCCTCGAAACACTTACGTAATAACGGGAAAAACGCGCTTCAACCACCCTCGAAGAATCCGCGTGAGATTGTGATTCGCGTTAAAATTTCGAACTGTATCGATTCACCATTGGCTCGTGTAGGCATCGAGCGCGAGTACGTATGGTGGTGGGGGGCGGGGGGAGGGAGGGGAAGCTCGGACTTTACGCGCATGCCCCAATCGTTGGGAGCATTTAGAGAGCCTTGGCGGAGACGCGTCGCTCCGACGGATCGACTCCCGCCTCCGTGACGGCTGCACGTAACCTTGAACTCGATATCCAGCAATTTTGTCTATTTCTTTCGTCTCGATTCTCCCCCATAATAAGTACCGGCCGTTGTTAATCTACGACAATCTCGTTGGCGAACATCCGCTTTTCGATATCTCTGTAATACAACGCCGAGAATACTTCGGATCCGAGAGTGGCACGCGGGACGCACTGCTGCCAAACGGTTTATTTACGTAAGAATGGGTACGGCTGTGCACTGACGTTTGGGGCTTTCCATCCAGCCGTGGAAATGATTACGTTATAGTGACGGATTGATTTGATTGGTCCATTCCGTCAGACGATGCTAATATCTGACAGAAGGGACCAATCGCATCGATCCGCTATTTTAACGAAAAATAATTTTCACAGCTAGATGAAAAACGTAAATTGTCTCGAAACGGTGGGTCGGAAACAACACTTCCGGTTAGCGACGTTGAATCGACGAGTTTCCTCGCGCTCACCTTGGAATCCGAATGTTCGACTCCTGTCGTACAACTCGTCGACGACAGTTCGCTTAAAACTAAAATAAAGATGCAGCACGAAGTATACACTTTACGGGTGAGACTACGATCCGAACTGGCTCAAAAGCGCGGCAATGAAACGACTCCCGCGTACTCGAGCGAAATGTGCTAGATGAAAATGAAAATGGATCAAATATATATGTCCGCGCTGAGCTCCTACCCGGGTGGGAAGTTACGACGATATTCTCAAACAAATGTATATATATATATATTTACGAGTAGTGGCTTGCAGCACTAGCCTTCTAGTTTTACCTGTATGTTTATAAATAAAGAGAACTCAGTGGCTAGAGGACGGCCAAGGCGCGTGGTCGATGCGTCGGTCGACTGTCGTATACGAAGATTGTCCTTGTCTACCCGTTACTCTGCTGTATAGATTAGATTATAGGCGAATTGATCGATCTTCGGAATCTGATGCCTAGGCGCTTTATCAACTTATCATCGGGATGCAATGGAAAAATCTGTTCGATATCCGATATTTATTTGACGTGCAATGTCTATTTACAGAGCGAACGGGAGAAACCGGACGGTCAAACAAGCATTATCCAGGTAGCATGCTATTCAGGTAGCACAAAACAATTAGTTATCAAAAAGTGATCTGAATGGGTTTCGTGTGTCCGGCTGGACGGCCCAGGTAGCAAAATATCTTAACTTAACTTTTTGGATGGGTGGTAACTTTCGGCGACCTTCTGGACGGACACGTGGAACCCATTGGAATAACTTTTTGATAACTAATATTTTTGTGCTATCTAGGGGTATCCCAAGTAGCAAAAAGACATAATTTTTAGACATAGGATAGCTTATAGTGTCCATTCGGGCGGACATATGTATCCTATTCGGACCTTTTCATACCAGATGTCTTTTTGATACTTGAGATTGGAAAGTTAACACCGATCCAAAAAGTTAACTTTTGGACGTAGGATAATTTATAGTTACCACGCGGGCGGGCATATGTAACTCATTTAGATCACTCTTTCATAGATGTCTTTTTACTAACTGGGTAGAATTTAATAACTGCGGTGAAAGATAATGCAAGTTAAGACTTTTTAAAGAAAGTAGCAGTAACGAAATAATAATAATAATAATAATAGTGAGCTAATTCCAGTTACGTAGATATTGTATTATCTTTACATCCAGTTATCTTTCCAACGTTTGTAACGTTTCTTCCTAAACGATAGCTTCCGACTCTCTTTGATTATCAGTTTTCGAATTAGCACATCCGTGGCGCCTTTTTTATCGACCAATGGGATTGTTTCAATTTCACAGAAGAAAACGTGCTCCACAATGGCGGTTATTAGTCGTCGGTGCTGCCACTCTCACGTCGCGTCGACCGACTCAGAGACGAGTATCTTCGAGATCCACAGTGAATTGAGGAATCTAGTAGTGTTCTCTAAACGACATATTAACGAAAATGGTACGCATTTTAAAAATCCATAGAACTCTCCGACATCCTCGGCCACTCGACGGTAGTTCGGTGACGAAGATATAAAATGAAAATGGATTTAAGTGGAGATCTCTTAATATCAGCCCACCGGTGGATCGACCAATTTATCTTTGCAATAAACAATTCGTCAAACCGGTAGTCGCGAATTCACGACGTTCATTTGTTTGTCACCGTTTACGCGTCGCACTCTCGCTATCGAAACAACTTCGAATGTTTTACTGAACTCCAATGTCGACTATCGTCGATAATTCATCACGCTTCGATGTCACCGAACATTTTCGACCGCCGTTATAACCTTATAAGGACATCGGCTTCTCCGTCGCCCACACCCACAATAACCCGTGTCACGAGACGATAATCCTATTTCGAAGTACATTTAGGAGAAAAACGAAAAGTTTCTCCCTCACCGTCGAAACCATCGCAGTCGTTCGATTCTTAAAATTCTCTGTCAATTCTTCTAATTATACGGCGACACTTTTATTATGACTCACTGACTAATGATGGGGCAGAACATCTTAAATGAACCAAAAAAATCGACCCTCCACCCCCGCGACTACCAAGTGCCGTTTGTTCTTTCGAGCAAAAGCACTCTATTCGATCTTGCCTCTATTCCATTTTAAAGTATAGTAAAAAAAAAGTCACTTGCTCACTGTCGAACCCATTGCAGTTGTTTGATTCTCGAACTCTGTCAACCTCACTTACATGCAATTCACTTATATGCAACACTTTTGCTGTAACTCACTCACTAATCATGGGGCAGGACATCTTGAGTAGAAAAAAAAAATGTTATTTAAGAACCAAAAAAAACTCCTTAACTCCCACTTCTGTGAAACACCACTACAATTTTTATTTTGAACAAATGTAGATTGCCTTTATTCGAGTTCAAAGTATATTAAAAAAAAAAAAAGTTTTTTACTTACTTTTGAATCCATTGGTGTTGTTGAAATCTCAGACTCTGTCAATCCTTCACTTGTATGCAACACTTTTATTGTGACTCACTGACTAATCATGGGGCAGGCTGTCTTAAGTAAAAGAAAAAAAAAACTGATCCCCCCTCTATGACACTCAGGTACCATCTTTTTTTTTAACAAATGCAGGTTGCCACTGTTCAGTTGTTAATTCACAAAAAAATATTCACCCCCCACCACTGCGAAATACGAACACCATATATATATATTTTTTTTCAAACAAATGCAGGTTGCCTCCATTCGCTTGTTAATTCACGAAAAAAAATAAATAAGTTTTCATAGTACAAGTCAAGTCCAAAGAGAGTTGACGAAGTAAAAAAAAAAAGAAATGGGAAAATTTGCAAGGGTACAGCCATGGTGTATCATCAAACATTCATTAACAACTGCGCTAACAATATGATAATTTTTTCAGCAACCACAAATTATCCTCCTGAAGGAAGGGACTGATGCGTCTCAGGGAAAGCCTCAGCTGATCTCAAACATCAATGCTTGCCAAATGGTCGTCGATGCCGTGAGGACGACCCTGGGTCCTCGCGGTATGGACAAACTCATAGTCGATCAAAATGGTAAAGGTACGATATCCAACGACGGTGCAACGATCCTCAAGCTTCTAGATATCGTTCATCCAGCTGCGAAGACCCTCGTCGACATCGCAAAGTCGCAGGATGCTGAGGCATGTATACCAAGATTATTAACCGATAAATATTATATTTAATAATAATATTAATATTATATAATATTATATAATATAATATTGCGATGCACCAACTTTTTAGGGGTTGATATTATAATATTTTCTTAATGATATTGAATAATATTGATATTCGTATCTGCTCCAAAAAAAAATCAGAAACGTGACAAACTTAAGATATGATTGTCCACGATTTGTGACGGAGAACATTGATTCGAACGTCTAGACTGGTTGTTCCACAAATATTTGCAACAGCTTCAGAACAGTTCAAACATTCGATAATACATTTGATAGGAAAGTAAAAAAAAATTACGATAAATATTTGTAAACCCGTTTGCGTCGATGATTCCAGGTCGGAGATGGCACGACGAGCGTGGTCCTGCTGGCCGGTGAATTTCTCAAACAGATGAAGCCGTTCATCGAGGAGGGAGTGCATCCGCGTATAATAATAAAATCCTTCCGTCGCGCTATTCAAATCGCTATCGAGACGATAAACGCCTGGAGCGTTAAGATCGAAAAGTCTACGGACGAGAAGCGTCTTCTGCTGGAGAAGTGCGCAGCCACAGCGCTGAGCTCGAAGTTGATTCATCAACAGAAAGATTTCTTCAGCAAGATGGTCGTCGACGCGGTATTACAGCTCGACGAACTGCTGCCCCTCAACATGATTGGTATCAAGAAGGTGAGTCGTGTGTCGTGGGAGAGTTTATCACGGTTTTCTTCTCATGTTTCAAATTAATCGATACAACCGTCTTTATCGTTTAGTCCTCACTATCTTCAATCCACGAACGCCTCAAAGACTAACGTATATTTTTAAACATTTTTTCTAAGGTCTCTGGTGGATCTCTCGAAGAGTCTCTCTTAATCGCCGGCGTGGCTTTCAAGAAAACCTTCTCTTACGCCGGATTCGAGATGCAACCGAAGAAGTACACGCCTTGCAAGATCGCGCTGCTGAACATCGAGCTCGAGCTCAAAGCGGAGCGCGACAACGCGGAAGTTCGCGTCGACAACGTCGCCGAGTATCAGAAGATCGTCGACGCCGAATGGACGATTCTCTACCAGAAACTCGAGATGATTCACAAGAGCGGAGCTAACGTTGTTCTGTCGAAATTGCCGATCGGCGATGTCGCCACTCAGTATTTCGCCGACAGAGATATGTTCTGTGCCGGCCGTGTTCCCGAGGAGGATCTCAAGAGAACCCTCAAGGCGTGCGGCGGTGCGGTCATCACGACTGCGCACGACATCAGCGACAATGTTCTCGGCAAATGCGAGTCCTTCGAGGAAAAGCAAATCGGTGGCGAGAGGTAAGAGATCTCACATTATTTTAAAAAATCCGTATGCCTTCCGCATTTATTACAATTTTGTGCACAGCTTTCTCCACGAGAAAGCTTATTGATCGGTTTTTGGCTTACTCATAGAGGAAGCTATGCGCAAAATTGTAATAAATGATAATACATTTTTGTACAACAAACAAATCCCTACATTTCATAAAATTGAAACGGTTAAAAGTTATTGCAAAATTGATTGTCGAAAATCGCTAACCGAAATTTGTATAATCCGTCGTTTTGAGGCCATGGCTTTCCCCATCGATGACGAATCCTCAAATTATTTAACATCCAGAGCGACATTTAATGCACAAACTCGTATCGGACGAAAAATAAAAATTTTCTGAAATATATTAAATAATCTCAAAATAACAAAATTTAAACGGTCTGATCAATTTTTCGGAAAATTTAATACCAAACATTATACAGTGTTAGTAAACTCCCGTTTCCAATTATACTGTCCAATTGTACCGTTTTTAATAATTTTTCAAAGATTTCGAAATTGCGTAAAATCTCGAACCAGGCCTCAATTTTCATGAAAATTGACTGACGGAAATGACGTGACCGCTCTACAAATGTATCAAATTTCAACTCGCCATCTCAAGCCGTTTTCGAGTTGTAATCGATTTAAACGATGCAAGCTGTCGCATCCACATATACACTCATACACACATACATCCGTACGCCAGCTAAAAATCGCATTTCCAAATGTATACTATTTTAAGTACTTTGACACGAAAATCTCGAAAAAAAATGAAAACAGCTTCCTCCATGAGGAAGCAAAATATTTATAAAACGATCGAAGCTTCGTCGATCTATATGGTTACTCATTGATTTTAGATTCAACTTCTTCGCCGGCTGCCCGAACGCGAGAACGTGTACGTTCGTCCTCCGCGGTGGAGCCGAGCAGTTCCTCGAGGAGACTGAGAGATCGCTTCACGATGCTATAATGATCGTAAGGCGTATGATCAAGAACGACGCGGTCGTCGGAGGTGGCGGAGCTATCGAGATGGAGCTCTCGAGGACTCTGCGCGATCATTCTCGCACTATCGCTGGAAAGGAGCAGCTCTTGATAAGCGCGATTGCTCGTGCTCTCGAGATCATTCCAAGGTAGGCTTTAAAGTATCTTTGAAAAAGTCCTTTCACTTACGGCGTGATTGGGTGAAAATTAACGACGACATTCTAATTCCTCGTTTATTTTCAGGCAACTTTGCGATAACGCCGGCTTCGACGCTACGAACATTCTCAACAAACTGCGCCAGAAGCATCATCAAGGCAAATGCTGGTACGGCGTGGACATAATGTCCGAGGATATCGCCGACAACATGCAAGCCTGCGTTTGGGAGCCAGCAATCGTGAAGATAAACGCTCTTACCGCGGCCGCCGAGGCGGCTTGTCTTATTCTATCGGTCGACGAGACGATCAAGAATCCGAAGAGTGGCGGCGGAGACGCACCCCAGATGCCAATGGGTCGTGGCATCGGCAGACCTATGTAATAATTACCGTTATTCATGTGCGCAACCAAAATTTAAACAACAGCAGCAGCAACAACAAAAATGCGCTCCGGCCAAATGGTTTAGAAAGCGGCGGTGTGGATTGCGGATACGCGGAACTCATTAACGCGATTGAATGTTGACTGATTAATTCGGCTCGCTTATCGTGCCACTTCGATTGCTTTTTCTTTTTTTGTTTCCAATGTCGCGGACAAGATATGCTTTTCTCAATTCCGTTCCATGGGCGACGAGCAGCAGCGGACGAGTGGGTTTCAACAATTGTTCTCGTACAATTTTACATAATTTACGCTCGACGAATTCTCATAGGTTACAATCACGAATGCTCTTATACGATCCACACAATATTGTCCCATTATTTGTATCATTAATAAATTAATAAACCATTTGAATAATAAATATGCGGCCGGACAGCTTACCTAACTTATCGACGATTGTACCGAACTTTCTGACTATACATTGAAGCCTTCTACATTGCGGGGAGGGGTTTTTAAACATCGACGTCACACCGGGATGATTTCACTTCCGGTCGAATAATAAGATTTTCGAACCGGAAGTGACGCATTATCGCTATGTCGGCACTTCCGATCGAACAATAAGATTGTTATCAAACCGGAAGTGACATACTTTTGGTATTACGTCACGTCCGGTCAAAAAATAATATTTTCAAACCGCAGGTGACGTATCTTCGATATGACGTCACTTCCGGTCGAAAAGTAAGATTTTCAAACCGTAAGTGACATATTTCCGATATTCCGGTGTAATAGGTGAACAGTTATCAGGGCATGACATGGAGACCCCTAGGGGAATTTGGAATAATCAGAGTCTAGGGGAAATCTCGGGATTCTTGTAAATTGAAACAAACAAATAACTTTCCAAAATATATATACGATGAATTTGGTGACGATCGAAGGTGGAAGCGAGCTCTTGCAGCTGACATCGAAACGCGCCCTGAAAAGTCTAAGCGACGCCGACGTCACAAACAGCTGACGACGACAGCTAAGCTCTTTTTTAACCCGCCGTCAGTCGTTTTAATTACTTTTAGTTTAAACAATGATGTCAAGTGTTTCCTGACGTTTAATGATCATTGATGCACGCTCGAATCATTCCATTGTGCAGTTACGCCTCGCCGGAGGCTTGTTAGGTTTTGTTTAATTGTCTCCGAATTATTTTATCCAAGCCTAACCCAATCGGTCAACGAATCTCGAAGTACGGAACGTCAAAGATACGCCGAATTTGATGTTTGTCCGTCTAATATTTTTCCGCGATAAAAAATGGACGATATTTTGAAAGGATGCATGGATTCATTGAACGACAACGATGCTCACATTCGCGCCGACGCGCTCCAATTCTTGATGCGGTTATGCCAGAACATCGTCTCGTACCCGAACGACGTTCGCTATCGCAGACTCCGAGTGAGCGACCCAGGCTTGCTGGACAAATTATTGCCGGCTTCCGGTGCTATGGAGTGTCTCTTCGAAATGGGTTTCGTTGAGGTAGATTGACTCTCGCGTGCCCCTCAGCAGTTAGTCGAGTAATCTTTTTCGATACATTTTTTTACTTTACACAGGATGGAGAATATTTCACGCTGCCTCAAGAAGCCCCTCTGTCGAGGCTCAGGCAGGTTCAGAGAGGGTTGCACGACGTCCAGAGCAAATCTCAGTTGGCGCAGCCTGCAAGCTCCGGAGAGGCGTCCCACGGTGTCAGGTCAAAGATTCACCTGAAAAAGAATTTTCTTGATCGCATTGTGGCCAAGTCGCTGCAGTGTCTCATTTACGAAGACAAGCAGCTTCAGGAAAAGGCGCGTCGAGTAATTCCGATTGAAAGATTGCAGACAGGAGCTATGAGGAGAATGAGGGAGCTGCAGAGGTGAGACATCTGCAAGGAAAAATAAAAGAAAAAAATATGCACAAGGCTTCCTCGTTTATTAGAATATTCCACATGGTTTTTTCTATGAGAAAGTTCTTTGATCGATTTTGACTTCTTTGCAAAGGAAACTATACGCATAATTGTAATAAATGAGGAAGTCATGTGCAAATTACTTTGAATCTTTTTTCATAACGTAAAAAATGTTCACATCTCATTCAATTTTATTTGGCCTCAATTTTAATAACATTGCACTGAATTTTACTGAGAGAAGAAACGTGACCACTTTACTAGCGTATCAAATTTCAACTGGCTATCTCAGACCGTTTCCGATTGTAGGCCTTTTAAACGACGAAAGTCTGTCACACACATGCACACATATACATACAGCCGGATGTTAGGTAGAAATCACATTACTCGACGTTTCAGACTGTTTTAAGTACATACTCTGATGCCAAAACCTCGATGTTTTTATTTTTACAAAAACATAGCTTCCTCAATGTGGAAGCAAAAACGATGATTCGATAGAAGGTACAACGAAAATTCGATGATTTTCACGCAGGCAAACTAAGTTGAGCGGTTCCGGTGACGATTCAACGTCCGTTGCCGAGGACCGGATAACCGTGGAGGATTTGCTACTGGCCGAATTACTCGACTGGTTCAAGAATGAATTTTTCACCTGGCTCGACAGTCCGACATGCGGCGTATGCGGGAAAGCCTGCGAATACGAGAGGGTAGAGCTTTCCGGAGATCCGAGAATCTCAAGGATCGAGATACACAAGTAATAGACAACACCTGAGACTGCCTTGCGTTAAAAACGTGTTTTATTTATTTCTTTTTTACCAGTAAAAAAAAATATAGGAGGAGTTCTATATTTTCCAATATTATTTTTCTGTTTCCCATAAATGAAACTCCGACAATTTTATGTAGTCGAAGGTTGGGAATTTTTTTAACAGTAAGAAATATGTAAAACACGCAATTGTTTGCCGGAAATCGACGAAACTCCGTTGGACTCGCTCCTTCATCATTGACTCTCATGAACGATCTACGAATTTTTTTCAGATGCAATGATTGCGGAATCGAGGCGGAGTTTCCACGTTACACAGACCCCGGAATTTTGTTGAAGACACGACGAGGCCGTTGCGGCGAATGGGCCAACGCGTTTACCCTGATGTGTCGGTCTTTGGGCTTCGATGCTAGGCTCGTGCACGACGAGACGGATCACGTCTGGACGGAGGTAAGAAGGCCCTGGCATTTGTCTTCGTACATCACCCCAGTCGAGTAGTTCAAACAAATTCTGCGCTTTTCGTTCAAGGTTTGGTCGATCGCCTCGAGCAGATGGATTCACGCCGATCCCTGCGAGAACGCTATGGATCGTCCGTTGCTTTACGAGCTCGGTTGGAAGAAAGAGCTCACTTACGTAATGGCGTACTCGCGGGACGAGGTCCAGGACGTTACCTGGCGATACACGAGAAACCAAGCGGCGGTCATGCGACGGCGTAAACTCTGTGACGAGCGAGATCTGTGCTCCCTCATTTGTCGCCTGAACGAGGAGCGGCAGAATTCACCGGGTTACAGCGAGGCGAGAAAACGCTACGTGACGAAGCGAAGAGCTCTGGAACTCGTGGAGTTGATGCCAGCACCGCCGGGAGCGGAGAAACCCGCCGACGAAGCCGGCAACGAGTACGGAGGACGGACTTCCGGTTCGCTCGCGTGGCGAACATCTCGCGGAGAAACTGAGGTAATGCAAATCGAATTCCGCGACCCTCTCTTTTCAATCCCCTGAAACGAGCCTTCCGCGTTATTGTGGCTTCAGGATAAATTGCATGAGTCACACGTATGGAGAATTCCGCGGGACTCGAGCAATTTCGAGCTTCGATACTTCTCAGCGAAGGACGAGTACGAAACGATCGGCAATGGCGAGGGTGTCCTGGCGAGAAAGACGGGCTGGAGCAGCGGTGTCGAGGCCGTCGAGGGTGGGATGTTTCGTAAGCTGGAGACGGACTGGAAAATGACTTATCTCGCGCGTTCGCCGGGACAAACGATCGGAAGGCTAACTTGGAGTCTGGCAGTGGCGAAACCGGAAGTCGCTGTGAAGTTCGTCAGTATCCGCGCGACCAGCGCGTCTTTTCACGGAGGAACCGTCCAGTGGAAAGTCACGGGCTCGTACGAGCAACCGGACACAGAGGACATCGTCCTTGCGATCGAGAACTGCGAGAATTTCGAGACTGACGAGCTTAACGGTGTCTCCAGGATCAGCGTCAGTGCGGAACTCGGGGGAGGCAAAGACCAGCAAGCTTGGCAACACGCTCAATTATTTCGGCAGAGTTTGGACGACAGGGAGAATTGCTCGATGTCGATATATGTCGAGACCTGCGATTGTCAAAACTAATATGTATAATGAATTATCGGGGCAATGGGTTTTGACAGATTGAACGATGATGTAAAAGGACGAAACTTTTTTGCATTCATTTCGTCGCTGACTTTGACCGTGCATGAATAACGGTGTCTCCAGGATCAGCGTCAGTGCGGAACTGCGGGGAGGCGAAGACCGGCAAGCTTGGCAACACGCTCAATCATTTTAACAAAGTTTGGACGACCGGAGGATTACTCGATGTCGATATACGTCGAGACCTGTGAATATCGAAACTAATATGTAAAGTAGAACCTCGATTATCTCACCCGTCAGGTGAGGTCAACTAGTTCGTGTCCTGACACGAACTAGTTGGGATAATCACAAAACTCGGATACTCGAAACACAAATTGTTTTTTACGTCATCGTAACACGGGTATAAATAAGGCATACAGAAATGAAATAACAGTACATACTAAACTTGAAAACATATTGCCGGCATCAAACACTTATCTTAAGAGTTTTGTGAAATAGTCATTTTTCTTTTAACCCTTTATGAGTCACACCGCCGGAACCGTCGCGAAACGGGACTAACGGACGTGAAGTGGGGACGACGCGTTCCTACGGTAGAGCCTAAGAGCGGGAATAAAGATGTGACTTATAAAGGGTTAATATCCGAACGCTACCTACACGCTTTAGATCAGCGACATTTGAAAGTCCCTTCAGTGTGATCTACCTATGTAAGGCGATTCAAACGATTTAACATTGAAACTAGTCTGTAATGTTGTCCGATTTGATATTGAAAGTAGTCTGCATGTCGTCGGACTCTGCTGAGATGGGTTAAGCTGCTCGAAAGCCAGTCTGCGAAGGGATTGACGCCGGAATAGGAAAAGAACACTTCAACACGGGCGCGGCGCTTGCCGCGGCGGGCAACACTGAATAATGTTTCGCGCTAACGTTCGCATAACGGAGCGTTTGAATAAATGGACTCATGCTTCGGATGATCGAGGTTCGGGTAATAGGGGTTCTACTGTACAATGAATTGTCGGCGGTAGGGGTTTTGATAGATTGAACGATGATGTAAAAAGGACGAAATTTGTTTGCATTTATTTCGTCGCGATCTTTGACCGTGCATGCGATCGGTAAGTCGGATCGAAGGTGCCTGGACGACGATCAATTTACATAACGAATAAGGAAACTCTGCCCGTGCAGCACAGGCTCGTCGCAGCAAGACTGCTCGAGATCAACAAAAAAATTTCCTATGTCGACGGTGTCGTCGCATCGTCGATTCTGTGTCATAAGAATCTCTTTCGCTCGCCCTCTTCCCCATCGCCTCACTTTACAAGTACTCACGCCCGAAATTCCACCTTCGTGCGTTTTCCATGCGTCAATGACGAGAGTCTCTCAGTCGACAGATAAACTCCGTCAATGGCACATCGATAAAATTATTTGCATCTCAGCGTCTCGTTTTTCCGGTTTTTTGCGAGGGCGCAACTCTCGGGAGAATATTGTCTCCCAGCTGGACAGTTCAAACCCGGTTCGATTCCGGTAGATCGCCGTTGATCGTCCTCAATATTGTCCCACCAACTCGCGAATGTCGTTGCACAGTGTCGCGAAATCGGGTCTCTCGCGACTCTGCAGATGCCAGCAGGGATACATGAGCTTGACGTAGACGGCTTGTGGGCAGCTGGGCGGACAGGGAAGTCGGGTACCTCGTTCCAGAGCCGCCAGAAGCTCGGCGCCTCCCTCCTCCTCGTTCGCGCCGTTCGCATTGATCTCGCCGCCGACGCCGGGAAGCTTGGGATCCTCGCCGAGCCCGAAGGTCTCGTACATCGTAACGCCGAACGACCACACGTCCGATCGGGGCGAAAATATACCGTCGCGCAGACTCTCCGGCGCGTACCACTTTATCGGAAGATCCCGATTTGTCTGCAGTATGTAATAATCGTTTTTACCGGTCACCTGGGCGAGACCGAAATCGCTTATCTTGACTCTGCTCTCGTCCGCGACGAGAATATTACGAGCGGCGAGATCCCTGTGAACGATGCTCTTGCGACCGAGATAATCCATTCCCGTCGAGATATCGAGAGCGAAACCGAGGAGCCTCTTGTGGGTTAGACTCTCCCGATGTATCGCTAGGTAACTCTGGAGCGAGCCGTGCTTGACGAATTCCATAACCAGGCACACTTCCGGCTCCGATATTACGCCGAGAATTTCCACGACGTTGGGATGCTTCAGAGTCTGGGGAAAACAAAATAATGTAAAAACGGAAATAAATAACAGGGTTTAAGGAGGTTGGAGCGCTTGACACTGGTAAAATTAGTGCTAGATTTTTAAAGTCGTTTATACAAGAAAACACGGGTTATACGCACGCAAAGCGTGGGCGAAACAGCCATTATTGCACCGAGTGAAGTAAATAACTCTTCATTACAATCAATGGATGCGTAAAAATTTGTATAAACGACTCCAAAAAAATGTAGCACTAATTTTACTAGTGTGAAGCGCACCAAGTTCCTTAATCGGAACCTCGACGATTCGCGCGGAATCGAAACGAAGACGTTTCTTCTTACTTTCATTATTGAAATTTCTCGCTCGAAGTCTCTTAAGTCAGCCTCCAACGCCCGCGTCTTCAGCTTTTTAACGGCCACCTGTTGGGGCTCGGCGTCTTTGGCGTTGTCGCGCTCGAGGGTACCGCGATATACTTCACCGTAGAAACCCTGACCGATGCGACCTTGCAGTATGACGTTGCAGTCGGCGTCGAGCTCGAAGATGCCCTGCATCTGACCGAGGGAGCCTCCGCTTCTCGAACTTCCGTCCACGTTGTTTACGGAATCGCCCATCACACCGCTCCCGTGTCTCACGACGCCGAACGCGTCGCCGTTTCCTTCGATCTCCGCGAGCCAGCCGAGGTAGGCCGAGAGTTCTTCCTCGGCGTCCTGATAAGGATCGCTCGAGCCTATCAGCACGCCACCGCCTGAAATTGAAAAAAAAGAAGCGTCAGCATACGCCGCGTCGCTGTTTCACCAAAGTTCGGACAGCCAAAGTTTGATTTTTACTGTCGTCTCCATCGTCCCACGGAAGACTCGTACGATCGGTGAAGAGACTGCTGGCCCGAGACTCGCAGTCCGACGATGAATTGTTCTCCGCCGCTTCCGGATCCTCCTCCTCGCGACGGTCCGGATCGTTGAAGAGTTTCGGAAACGCCGTTGCGTAAGCGTGCGTTCGCCGAGAGTTGTAGACCTGATACAAAATCTGATTGATATCGCGCATTATCGCCTGAGGCTGTTTTCGCGGACCACCGTGATCGCCCCAGCACTCGGTCATCAGATTGTACACTTCTATGGGACAGCCGACCGGTATCGGCAGACGTTTCCCATTCGCGTAGAACTGCAATGAGTTATGAATGTTACATGTTACACAATGTGCATCACCAGTTTGGCCTTTACCATTTACGCGACATTAGGTACATTGAGAGAAAGATCCCGAAAAAAACTACCAAGACATATGCTAAACTTCGATAAGGCAACATGGCCGTAGCAATTTTTACCCAAACCATATAGTATTTTTTTGCAAAAGGTGGGTTTGCCAAATTTTACGTATATGACCAAGAATTTCGTTGATTATAATTGACTATTGCGTCGATCAAATTTTTTTATGTATGTATACATTCAAATAATTCGATCGACAAACGGTCCGTGATCGCAACGCCACCGGTTACTATATTTTCTAGGAAGAACTTATATTCTAGCAAAAATTATGCGATATTCGGGTAACATCTGCGACAGCAAAAATTACCATCTTTTCTATCAAAATGTGTTGAGTTTAATACAAATGTTTGTCGTCGTACGTAGTTCCCATATACTGGAAAGTCCAGGTAGCAAAACGCTATAAAAAAGTCATCTAAATTGGTTACATATGTCCGTTCCGATGGTAACCATAAGCTGTCCTAGGTCCAAAAATTAATTTTTGGATGTATCATAGCTTATAGTTACCGTCCGGACGGACAGATATAACCCATTTGGATGACTTTTTCATACTAGACGTATTTTTGTGACCTGAAAGTTCTATCGGTTTTTACCAGATTTATGGCAATTTCTATCAGACCCTTCTCTCAGTGTATCTGTGACAATTGCAGTGCTATTCTTCGGCATTGTACCTTCTTTACTGACTCGATGTCCCGATGAGCAGAGAGGACCGCTCCTCGGGAAAATATCTGCCAAAACGTCGTAGCCAGTGCCCAAACGTCGGCCCGGGTGCTCCGCCTCGCGAGTTCTGGATTCAAGTAACACTCCGGCGGCAGCCAGTGAACGCTGCATAAGAAAAATAAATATATTAACGGATTTCAAGCGAAGAACCGTGAGAACTGGGTACCATCGAGAATCACACTTACTCGGCTTGTGTGTAACTGAAGAGTCCGGGATCAGCGAGCTTGACGATAAAGCTATTGTCCGTGTGAGCGTGAACCAGCAGTTTTCGGCATCGTATGTTTCCGTGGACGACACCACTTTCTTCCTATAACGATGGTACAAAAATTAGGAACACGCCGATTCGAGAATGTATCGTGTTTAATTACTCGAATTCGGTCGCAATGTTCATAAAAATGGCACTGAACGAAAATACACAAACACACAGATGCACAAATGTACACACACATGCATCCGGACTCCAGGTAAAAATTATATTTCTCAACGTTTCAGACTATTTTAAATACTTCGAAACTGAAATCTGAAAATTATAATTTTTTTTACGAAAACAGCTTCCTCTGTGAGAAAGAAAAATTAAAACAATGGAACGCGACGTACCAGATGCCAGAGCGCCGTTGCCAGACAGGCGGCTGCTTCCACCATGTCAACAGTCTTAACAGTCTGCGGTGAATTTTCACGCAGGTAAACGTCGAGAGGGCCGAGCTTCACGAGCTCCAGGAGCATTCCAACAGCGGGTGCTACGGTCAAGCCGTAAAGTCTCACCAGCGCTCCCGATCTCAGCTGTCCCCACTTGCCGGCGAGCTCGAGAAATTCTCTCGTAAATCTCCACTCCTCTTCCTTGAGGACCTTTATCGCCGCTTCAAGTTTCTTTCCCTTAGCCACCCGCCACATCGCGCGATACAGTGTCGTGTTCGTGGCCGTGCGTGGCTCGCCGTTGTCGCTGCTCTTCGGCAACGGTTGAGCTTTGTAAACTTGTAACTGATGAGGCGGAATGCAGCGTGGACCGCCTTCGAGGAGAGCCGCGATTATCTCCTCGTCAGCAGCGACGTCGCTGCCCACACCTTCGGCCGCGCAGATCAACAGAGGCGATTTGTCTGCGGGGTAAAACAAATAATATTATTATTGTATATTATTAATACAAAATATTGCATTACGTAGACTTTTAGTATTAACTAATAATATAATATAATGTGATGTAAGACGTCTACAGGTAAAAGTCTGGGCCACAGAAGCAAGATTTACTCGTTCGTGGATATCACAGAGTTCGCTTACTCGTTGTGTTACATATTCTTTTTACAAGAGAGCGGTGATGCCCCCTCTAATATTAATATTAATTGCTCAACCATGAATAGAATCGAACGATAAGAATTATGACGAACCGTATTCCGAAGGTGGCAGACACTCGGCGAGATAAACCTGCCCTTCAGGATCCTGATGCGAGGCGATGAGCTGACCGAGCGATCTGTACCTCTGAACGGAATCCAAGAGAACAAAGTCGTCCGGACCAAACTGCTCTATCCTGTGCGTTCGGGGCTTATTGTCCTTGCCACAAAAGTCCAAGTAAAATACATTGTACTTTGTTTCGCTCTCGCGCAGTACGTAAGTTCCCGGTCTGTTGGAGCGTTTCTCTTCCATTTTCGCGTAGGAAAATTCGCCTCTGCAAGCATATAAAAAAAGAATTATCAGTAGAGAATAATATAGAACAACGTGCGAAGATCGGGGAAGTATCGAACTGGCGGAATCGTTATCGTAAATTTAAATGATTATGTTACCCGACCGGTCCATGGCACTTTTGCTTGTGCAGCCTCTCCAGACTCGGCGTTATAACGTCTCGACAAAGATTGAACGTCCATTTTATGGCGAGCCTGTAGTATCCGTCCAGAGCGGAGACGAAGGACATGAGGAGGGCGTTTGTTCCGAATTTCAGGTACGAAGGTATTCCATTCTTTCTCGACACTTCGACGGTGCTGTCCTGCCTTCGCGTGACGATAAAACAGAAAACGGCGTTAGGTCGACGAGACGGTCTCGAATGGACGGGTCCGTTCATGCTGCCACCTTATTCTCCTTACACGGGCTACCTTATCGAGATGAAACAGAGATCCTCGATTGCGCACAGCGTACTCCATTCGCCGTTGTCGGTATCGCAGTATTTAACATCCGTTGCGTTAACTCTGAGCAATACGCGTGACGGCGGATTCGGTATTCCCTTATCCATCAGAGCTTTGTAATCCTCGCACGGATAATTCGGTGCCATGCACTCGAATTGATTGAGGTACTGCTCCTTGACGTACGACGCGTCGTGACCCGATATTCTAACAAGGGCGTTGTGTATGGGCTTCTTTATGAAGAAGGAATGACGCTTTATGCACTCTTTCGGGATGTATTTTTTGTAATCCGACTCGACTATCTCGCGAGGTACGTCCTTCTCTAGCATTACCCTGGCAAAAGAGAAAACGTGTTTTAAATTTTATTTCTAATTAATTATTAAATTCAAATTAAATCATGACCATAACATTTGATTTGAGTTTCTGTAGACATGTAAGGAGGGGTGACAATTTTTGAAGTTTTTCAGAGGAATTGAATGAACATAGGCCTCATTTTTTAGTGGAGGACACTGGTCCATTCCGTCCCACTCCTCTCTATTTCACATAAAATATAAATGGTTTCAATAAAAATAGATGAAAATTGAAACAATTCCATATAACATACAAAATCCACTATTCATCCATACGATAGTGTATTTTATATGTTAATGTTGTATTGAGACATATTCTCAATGGAACAAGATTAGTGCTGTTTGCTTGTATCGTTTTTAAAACTTTTTTTAAATTTAATTATTATTCACACTTGGTTTTGTCTCGATATTTTGTTGTTAGTAATTTATTTGAATTTCTGGAGATATGTAGGGAAGCTTGAGCATTATTAACAGTTTTTCAGAGGAATTAAAAGAACATAGGTCTTATATCTAGTAGAGGACACTGATCCATTTTGCCCTACTCTTGTCTATTTCAAATAAAATACAAATGGTTTGAATAAAAATATTTAAAAAATGAAATCAATCAGAACTTATGGAATAACATTAGTGACTTTTGCTCGTATTGTTTTCAAAATTTTTTGTTTAATGTAATTAAAATTCACTGTTCATTTTGTCTCGATATATTTCGTTGTCAGTATACCTGTACATGTCGCTGACTCCCAAACCTATGAGCTCTCGCTTGTGTCGTTCGTACACGATGTCCGGCACTTTGTTGTCGAGGACATCGGAGCGAGCTTGTTGAAAGTAATAGTCGTAGGCCTTTGGATCTATGTGCTTGAGTCGGTGGAGACTGGAAGGCTTGAATCTCAGACGAAACTCAAACTTTATTTTCTCTTTGCTCTCGAGCTTGTAACCGGGCGGAAACCACAGTCGCGTCGAACGATTTCGCAGGGCAAAGAGGTGTCTGGCGACGGGCCCGATGCCGATTTGCTTGCAAACCTGTATGAAACAATGATGATTGACGGATACGCGGGGAAGGCCGACGAACAGTATGCGTCATATATCGCAAGATCGTCGTTGAAAAATTCATTTTTTTTTTATGCACGAAAAATTGACGTTTAGCTCGGACTAACCTTGATGCAGAGATCCTCGGTCGTCCATCCCGACGAGAATGCAACATTCAATACTTTAATATCGGTTGCCACATTTATTACACACACCCTGTCCTCGTCCATCTTAGCGGGGTTATTTTCGTTCGAATAACGAATTCAATGTTTGTTTATTTTCTTCTTATAATCGGACTCCTCTGCTGAAACGTTGTCATCTTGATGGCTATGTAGGGGGGGGGGGGAGGTGGGTTCAAACTGTGTGTTCCTTAATTCATCCGTTTCTGTCGCGGATAACATATAGGCGGCCGAAAGCGGAATATTATGACACCAACCTCGCCCAACGCAAAGTTTCTAGCACGCTACGACTCCCAAATCGTTTCCGCACGAGAGACACGACGATAGAACTTTGCTGATCCCCGTTCGACAAGATGCAAGAGCCGCTGAGGCGCTGTCGGCGCCGATGGGGAAACCGCGCGCAGTACCCACAGTGCACCGCTTGCCGCTAAGTCGTTCACCGGTCTTTCCTTATACACTTCTGTCCATGTAACTGACGCTATTCCGCGTAAAACGTTACGAGAGTTCCCTCGAATCGCGTTTAATTCTGCCGTAGATTAGAGTCTGACGACCGAACAATTGGTTATTGCAACAAGTTTGTCGGCTAACAGAGGCCGATACATAAATATAGCCGGAAGCTTGAAACATTATAGGACGCTCCTCGCCACTCCGAGGTTATGGATAACTTCGTGAGGATCGAGAAGATAGGCGAAGGGACGTACGGAGTTGTTTACAAAGCGATGGATAAGTCGACCAAAAAGATGGTAGCGTTGAAAAAAATACGTCTCGAAACGTAAGTCTCGTCCTCATTGGTCGGTAAGGCCTCGACTCCGATGTAAACATAGAAGCGTTGGTTCCGTTGTGTTACTAATGCTTATAGCGCTATGCACCGCGTCACATTCCGCACGCCAAATAATTATACAATAACGATCTCGATGTACACGGATTGACAAAACTAAAAGACGTACATAATCAATAAATACGCCCACGCCATAATCCACACGTTTTGGGGCCAGCTGAATCTGGGAGTGCCACGTTACTCTACATACGCTCGTAGCACCACATCATTCAGCTTGTCTCATTGCGACACACTCGCCTGGTTTTCATTGTTACAGCCTTTATTACTATCCGCAATAACACAATAATCGTACTGAACCCGAGACCAAAAATCTGCCTAGTTGCTGCGCGACCTTCGCCCTTTTTTTCATTGTTTGTAAACATTGTTTTATTCAGCCTCGCAGACTTATGTAAACGTATCGCATCTGTGAAATAGTCACTGTGACATTCAGCCGATTTTTCATTGTTTGTACATATTTTTTTTATGTAGCTTCGCAGCCTTGTGCAAACATCAATGAAAAAGTCGCAGCGATTTTTGTACCAATTTGCCATTGTTTGCAAATATTTTCTATTCAGCTTTGTGGACTTTTGTAAACGTATCACACTAATGAAAAAGTCTCTGCGACATTTAGCTGATTTTTCATTGTTTGTACATATTCTTTGTATAGCTTCGCGGACTTGTGCTAATATATTGCATTAATGAAAAAGTCGCTGCGACCTTTGCCCCAATTTGTTATTGTTTGGAAATATTTTTTAATCAGCCTTGCGGACTGTTTTACACATATTGCATCGATGAACAAGTGGCTGCCAGCATCACCCAATTTTCTGTTGTTTGTAAATGTTTTTTATTTAGCTACGTGGACTTGCGGAAACGTATTGCGTCGATTACAAAGTTGCTGCAAACTTTACTCAATCGTTCCATGGTTTCTAAATATTTTTTATTTAGCTTCGTGGACTTGTGTGAACGTATTGCATCGATGAAAAAGTTGCTGCGACCAGCACCCAATTTTTTGTCGTTTGTAAATGTTTTTTATTTAGCTTCGCAGACTTGTGCAAACATATTGCTTCAATGAACAAGTCGCTGCAACCATCACCCAATTTTTCATCGTTTGTGAATATGTTTTAATTGGTTTCGCGGACTTATGTAAATGTATCTCATCGATGAAAAATGTAAGGATATGTATTTCAGAGCTTTCGCAATGGGGGTTGTTTTAAACGCCGAAACGAAAAGATGGACTATCCGTTGAGAGCGTCTCTTCTAATATGTTGTCTGACGTCGCTTGTGAATCAGGGACGGCGAAGGAGTACCCTCCACAGCTATTCGGGAGATCTCCTTGTTGAAGGAACTGACTCATCCGAACGTCGTTCATCTCTTCGACATTGTTCACGGCAACAATCAACTCTATCTGGTTTTTGAATACCTAGATCAGGATCTTAAAAAGCTATTGGACATGGCTAAAACTAGTTCCGTCGACGAGGATCTCTGGAGCGACTTGGTCAAGGTATTATAAGCAATTGAGAAAATCCTGAATTTTTTACTACACTGCCAAAGAAAATTCGTATGAAATGTAATGTACCAGTACTGAAAGTTTTTATGGATAAACTGGTATATTAATCTTCATGTACAATTGCGACGAAAAATTAACGTATTATATGTTAAAAATTTAATAATTTTTTAAAAACAATTTACTTTATAATTTTACTTTTTTAATTATAAATGTACTTTAATAATTTACTTTACTTTAAAATTTTACTATAAAAGTACTTTAATTGCAATAATTAACTTTAACTTCACTCTAAAAGTTCATGGATTTTTCATGACAATTGTACATTAAATTTAATGTCCGTTGTGCTTCCAGAGCTACCTCTACCAGCTTCTCAAAGCCATAGCCTTCTGTCACGTTCACCTGATACTGCACAGAGATCTGAAGCCACAGAATCTCCTCATCGATCGTAGCGGTTCGATAAAACTAGCGGATTTCGGACTGGCCAGAACTTTTGGAGTTCCCGTCAGAACTTACACTCATGAAGTCGTCACGCTGTGGTATCGAGCTCCGGAGATTCTTCTCGGAACAAAATTATATTCAGCCGCTGTAGACGTGTGGAGTCTCGGCTGCATATTCGCCGAAATGGTAGGAACATTTTTTTCTCGACTCGCTTACCGCGCCGATTAATTAACGTCAAAACCGGCCGACTGAAATTTCTTTTGCCGTTGCTCCTCCAGGCTACGAGACGAGCGTTGTTTCCAGGCGACTCGGAGATAGACCAACTGTTCAGGATATTCCGGACTCTCGGCACACCGGACGAAACTTTGTGGCCCGGTGTATCGCAGCTTCCCGATTACAAATCGATGTTTCCACGATGGGAGGCCCGCGACCTGGACGAAGTCGTGCCGACTTTGGGCAAAGACGCCAGAGACTTGCTATTGGTACGAATGGAAATACTAGAGCCATTTAACTTATAATTAAACGAAAGCTACTTCTTTTTAACGACTCGTCTTTTCAGGAACTCTTGACGTACGATCCGAGCGAGAGGATAACAGCGAGAAAAGCACTGAGCCATCCTTACTTCAACGGTGTGAAAATCGTACCGCCGCCACTGCCAAAGAAACACTGATCGTCCGGAGAAACCCGACATAGTCTGACATCCCCGACTTCCCATCCCGCGATTTTATATTTTCATACGGTGGTTAGTATTTTTTTTCGTTTTTTTTTTTTTTTTTTTTTTAGTAAGCATCACATAAAGCACAAAAGAAAACTGAATGACTTTGTCTCTCAATGCCATGTCTGTAATACGTCCGAACGGCTGAATTCATATATAAGCGAATAGGTATACACGTACTACAGTTCGATGGATCAACGTGTGTTAGGCATTCAAGCTTAAAAACTATGGCTATGTCCCTTTTCTCGACTTTAGCCATCTTCGTCGCTGAGGGAAGACGCTCGTCGGAAAGTTACGTTTATTCGCAACGCTTGTCGACTCGAGAAGCTCCGCTGTCTTGACGAGCTATCAAGCCAAGGCTACTCGAATCTGTCAAATGCGAGGAAGAATGTGCACGAACGATTACGTTACAAATTCAAAGAAACAATAATGTCAAAAACAAAAACGTATCTGATCGCCCAACTTTTTGGGCGATCAACTATAGACGCAATAATCGTATTTGTGTTAGGATATTATACCGAGAAATTTAAGGCAGTACTAGCGGACAGCCTGAGCCCTCGTGAGTTCAGAGAGAATTGAAAGAGGACTTGCGACCACTTCTCGATGAGATAAAAATCTGAAAAAAACAACCATATGGAAGGTACTGAAAAGATTAATTTTGTATAATAATAATTCCAAAATGTTATTAACAAATGAATGAAAAAAAAAATTTCCCAACAAATCACCCGGCAACCTAACTTTTTTTAAAATGAAAACGATTTGTTAATTTTTCTGAATACGTATGAATTTTTTTAGAATTTCGTGTACTTTTTGAAAATCGCGTTTTTAGTTAATAAAAAAACGTAATTTTCAAAAATTACACAAAATTCTGAAAGAATTCATACGTGTTCAAAAAGATTAACAAATTGTTTTTATATAAACAAAAAGTTAAGTTTCCGGGAATTTGTTGAACAATTTTTTTTTCATTCATTTATTTATTAATAACATTTTGGAATTATGATTATGCATAATCAATAATTTCAGCACCTTCCATATGCTTGATTTTTTCAGATTTCTATTCCGTCGAGAAGTGTTCGCAATTCTCTCTCAATTCTCTCTGAACTCACGTGGGCTCAGGCTGTCCGCTAGTACTACCTAAAATTCTCTCTCTTACTGTGCCAATTCGACCCGATTTGAGAGCATCGACGTCTGCATGAGCTTCGGCAACTTGACCTTTGACGCCTCGCGGCTCGGTGCATTCTCATCGGAATCGATCGGCGACGGTGTCGACGTCAGCCTCGGCAGATGAACGCCTTTCGGAGAATTCTTCCTCGAGCTGTTCGGTGATTTGTCGGGAGTCCTTAAGTTCAAACTGCTCGGTGGCCTTGAGGACCCTGGCGATCTCGGTGTTCTCGCGCGTCTCGGTGTCTGCAGCCCATCCGAGATCGGGCTTTTCCTCGCCGATGACGGAGTTTCGTTGCTCTGCCGTCCATCCGAGATCGGGCTCTTCCTCGCCGATGACGGAGTTTCGTTGCTCTGCCTTCCATCGGCGATGGGGCTTTTCCTCGCCGATGACGGAGTTCCGTTGCTCTGGCTTCCATCGGCGATGGGGCTTTTCCTCGCCGATGACGGAGTTCCGTTGCTCTGGCTTCCATCGGCGATCGGGCTTTTCCTCGCCGACGAGGGAGCGTCGTTGGTCGCTGCTCGTGGCTCCTCAGCGATAGTTACTCTCTTGGGGCTCGGTGAATCCGGCGTTTTCGCTTGCAAACTCGTCCTCAGAGCTCTCGGTGTGACCGGAGACATAGCCGAGGAGGGTCGGCTTCGCGTAGGGGTCGTAGGAGGAGGATTGGGTTCCGGAGGACTCGAATTCATCGTCTCGATGAAGCTCGGACGCTCTGCGACGCTGGGAGACTTTATCTAGGGAAGACGATCATCTCAGATAAAAATCTCTTCGGTCAGCTCAATGAAACATCTTGTGAGTAATATTTACCAACTTTACATACGACAGAATCAAAGCACTATATAGTGGGCCAAAAATAAATCCAGGTGAATCTGGAACTGGTGAGAAGCTTACCAATAAATTCGGTGCAAATTGGCTCGTTCACTGCACTCTCTACTATGTTGTATGTTTTGATGACTACGAGCGATTGAGAGGCGTGGATTGAGGATCGGAGGATACGGTATAATACTGCGCAGGAAATCGTGAGAAAAATACTCCGGGTGTGCAATGAAAATAGTGCCAAATTAAATTTTAAAAACAAAAATATTATTGGTAATGACTGGTCTAGTAAATCGTAAGAGAGGTAATACATTTTTTGCAATGGTAAAGTTACACAAATTTTGCATTCGGCACACAAATTCGTTAACTCTCGATGATAAATCGTGAATTTGCTAATACATAATCCGATTAGTCTTTTAATATTTCGTATGTTAAAACGATGTCGAATTATAATAATAACCAACGTATAAGCGGTACAGAGTGTCTGTGTGTGTGTATGTATGTGTTTGTGTATGTGTTATACATCACTCTAGTGAAATGTGGATGCATTAGATCTTCTAAGTGATTCAACTACGTGAAACGCATCCCGTTCATATTCATCCTTCTGTTATTACGTTTTGCTTCATTCCTGTCTCCCTCCCCTTCATTATATGATAACGTATTTTTGATCGTATTCTTTTCACATTCATTATTACTATACTCATTAGAGCGAGTCTCACTTTCGATCGAGTTTCTCCTAGTTGCAAATATTTCGCGGTGACAAAGAGCATCGTATGGTAATAACCATACGATTATTAAGGTGTATATCGATCTCGCGACGAACGGTATCTACATAAACCTATAGTATGCGAGAATTCTTGTTGGAATATTTCGAGGTTCACAATTAGTATCCGTCCTCTACGCGTTACACACAGATCTCCTTTACATATAGTGATTATTAATTAATTCCAAGTAATTAATTAATAAATCGTTCACGCGCCTCGCTCCTCAGTCTCTCGTTATTCCTTATTTACATCGAAGATCATTTTGTTGCTGCTTCAACGCGCCTATCGATTCGAATGGACAATCATGTGGTATCATGGTAGGGTGTCATTTACACCAATCTCATTTCCGCTAAAAAGTAACTAGACTGGATAAACACCATATATATATGAATCTTATATTATATATCAGAAAAAGGAAAGACGTCACTTCTGGTTTGAAAATTTCATTTTTCAACCGGAAGTGAAGTATTTCCGGTATGAGGTCATTTCTGGTTGAAAAATAAAATTTTCAAACCGGAGGTGACGTTTTTCTGTATGACGTCACTTCCGCTCGAAAACTGAAATTTTCAAAACATCGGAGACATTTTCCTCTTTTTCCAAAATAGCTTTATAGGGCCATCTATAATATATTATCTACATGTATATGGTGTCTCTGTAGCCCAGTTATTTTCTGGCGAAAATGAGTTTTTACTGAAATCGACGTAAATGTTACCGTATTAGCGCCAAAACATTAATTCTCATTTTTATGTTTTATTTTTTGTTTGGTTTCGCTCAACGAGCAAATCTCTCGTTCCCTCAATACCGTCGATATTGAGGTACACAGCACTACAATATTTGCACCATATACAACTATATAATGCGAAACCGATGACACGAGGCGCGTTGTCTTTAACAAGCGGTTAATCGGCGTGCAATTATACGCTACGAATTGGACAGTCTCGCAGGACGATAACAATGATTTTTGTTTTCTTTCAGTTTAATTATGACATGATTAGTCGTGGTATCAGCGTTTGGACACGCGTTAGAATGAATTTCCCGGACAAAATCACACCGGGCTAAGCTCAGGAGGGCTCGACTCCTCAGGATCATCCTCGGATCGCCGAGGGCAGGGATGGTCAATGCTCCTTCGACTTCCTGTTGCTCGTTGGCTCGGGTCGGAACGAGGGCTCGTGGGACAGATCGACCGGAAGCCGGCGCTGGCCTGGAAGTAACGTTTCTCCGTTCGAACAGCCTCCCGCTCGCACAGTCATGCTCCTTTGTGTATTTTTAGTTTTCCTTATCGTCGTATACCTCTGGGTAGTAATCGAGGGTTTCGATGAGTAAAAATGCCTAAATTGCCTTTAATGGAGTGATGACGAAAAGCCGGTGGGAAGAAGGTCGAGCGCACTTCCGGCCGAAAGGGAGCTCCGAGGTATCCCCGAATGCGTGCGAAAACCGGAAGTCTCTCTTCGCAAATGGTCTCCTCCATCTCGGCCGTTGTCCACTGTCTCGACAGTCTTCGCGATGTAATTTTTTTTGTTTGTTTTGTTTGTATCGACGAACGAAGGCGGGGTATTGACGGTAGAACGCGGTTACGGGAACGCAACGGTAAGACGTGCAAGCGGGGGCGGTCTAAGCTCACACAAATTTTAGCATTCCTCGTTGAGGTTCTCGTCCGAGGTTGGCATCAGGCCGTTCTTGCCGTCGCTGATTGCGTTGGACGGTACGGGGCTCTGCGACACACAATATCACACAAACTATTTTTTTTCCTCTGTCTCTCGGTCGGCAATCGATCCTCCCTCGAGGCCGGAGGACGTGAGCCTCTATTGGCCCCGAGGACGGTGACGTCGATCGAGAGGGCACGTCAACACATAATGGTTCGATGGTTCTTAGCGATTGTTGTACATGTGTGGCGAATCGAGAGGCTCGGAAAATTTTTAGGTCAAATAATTCCAACAATTGTTTATGCATATAATGGTTTTCCGACAAAGCTATTCACATCGCGAATGGACCTTTAAAAACGGAGACTCACAAAGCTGCATGCTAATTCTCTCCCGGATTCCTTACAGAAGTACACGCTCCTCTTTTGAGTTGGATTTCAACGATCGACTTATCTTTGTACTTTAATATCTACGGTGAATTAATCGCGGTGCTCGAGTGCGTATTGCGAATTTTGTAAAAACGGTGGATAGCGTATTTGCAAAGTAAGCCTCGAAGCACGTCCAGCGTGCAGCAGCGGTTCGCCAAAGTGGGGAAGATGAAGAAACGTTTTGTTTTTGAGTTATTGAAATACGTTACAAAAGTCGGGTATTGAAAGAAAGAGAGAGAGATTGGGAAAGAGTAGATTGGATGAGAATATACACGTTGAAAAAATGTTTGTAAATGTAATTGAAACTTGTCCGCAAACGTTCGCATTCCTTCCCGTTAATTTTACAATTTCGTGTATTAAAAAAAACGTATCGTTGACGAAAAAATTGTAGAATTAACGATGATAATATAGCGGACTTTTGCGGACTTTTGCGGAGGTGTTTGTTGATTGTACAAATCTTTTTTTACTGTGCAGGCCGTATCGGGAGGATTGGAATCTTCGCGAGGACACATTTTTGTTTTTACATTCGCGATTCGAAAAGTTCGGCGACTGATTCTGTGAACGTTTCTTGGACGACCTCTGACGACGATATACGATTCAGGTTCGTACCTGAGCTCCGCTTCCGTTGAGACTCTCCACGTTCGAGCCGGTCTGCCGAAGGTAATCCCTGTCGTTGAAGATCTTCTTGTCGCCCCCACCGGGCTTGTGCTTGACGTTGTCCAGCGAGCCGATCTTGCTCTCGGCTTTGATGTCGATCTTCTGGGTCTCGATCTAGCGATAGCAGGGGCGCGTTGAAAGCTTTAGAATCAATCGATCGACGGAGAAAAGGGCTGAGAGAGGTCGAGGAACCGGAAGTGACAGTGAGAGGACTGAAACGAGGTCGTTAGGCAGAAGGAGGTTTCGAGAAATTGTCAAATATAAACGGATTTTCGAAGCAAAGTGGTCCGCAAGAGTCTCCTCAAGCCGTACGTCGCCCCTTCACCCAACGTAGAATCTTTGTACAAGATGACATCTTTTTTTTTTACACACTTGACAGAGAAGCATTATCGAGAAGACAAATATTATGAAACGTGCAGAGAGTTCATGCTTTGTCGAACGGACGAACGTTTACTTACTCGAAAGTGGAGCTTTTAACATCCTGTATGAAAGCGTGCTCGATTTACAAGATTCGATAAAAAAAAAAGAAGAATCGTGAGGCAACATCCGACGAGCAGATTTATCGTGCGTCGATAAAACGGCTCGAGGGACTTCCGTGCGCCGAGGCTTGCTCGATTTAGTTGATAATCATTGGCAACGGTGCAGTAAGAGAGTAGTTTTCGAAGCTGAGCAAGACACTTTGTCGACACGCTCTTTTTACAAATTTTTTTTCCATCATATGGAAATACGACTAAGGTAAACGGCCCAGTTTTCGCCATCTTCTACTGTTAAAGGGAATATTTTATTAAAAATATACGTATCGCGGCATTGATCAACAGTAAACCGCTCTTCAATATGCCGTCAATTTCGTTTGTATTTAACGTATACTGTATTTATTATAAGTACAAATTGCGATTAATGACGGTAACTGGGACAGCGGCGGAAACTGGGCCGTTTACCTTATAACTCCCCGACCGATGGGAATTAAGTTACTCACTTCGTTCGGTTGATCCTGCGGAGTTTTCGGCGGCGTCGCCGGGGACTGATAAAAACACCGAGAATAAATAACGATTACAAGATTGTTAATGACGGAAAACAACTAACAGTTAAAACATGCGGCAGTCGATGAGTCTCCTCTGCAAATAAATTGTTGCTCAATTAATTTGATAACTTTCGTTCCCCTGAGCGCCGGCGGTTGGCTCGTGACGACGGCTGGTAAAATATCCCGACTACTTGTAGAATAATATCTCCCGTCCTGTGTTTATAGTCGAGGCCTTTCTCGACATTCCGCATGCAAAGTTTTATTAACTCTTTCCTACGGCACGCCATTCCCACTAAATACGAAAGTTGCGACGCGCGAGAGTTACTACTCTGCACATTCATCCGGAGTTTCGAACGAGCAATTTGTGTCACGAACCGGAAGACACGGGAAGATACGATAAAGAAGACTCGCGCACACGCCGGTGCGGGATGCGTCGAGTAGTCATTTTCACCTTCAGCGTTAAAGAGAAGTCACGAACAGCTCGCTCGTCGACTCTCTCACGATCCACCCTCATTAACGTTTAAGGTTGCTATGTCGCTTCGAGCTCATTTCGCATGAGTTCGAGAAAAGTAAGAGAAAATTGCAAATACTTCTCGATTTTATAAAAATCAGAAAAAATTAATGCATACTAAAGGTACTGAAAAGATTAATTTTGCATAATAATAATTCCAAAATGTTATTAACGAATTAATCGAAAAATTAATTTTTGAATAAATTAACCGGTAACGAAACTTTTTTTTTATGTAAATTATTTGTTCATTTTTCTGAATACATATGCATTTTTTCAGATTTTTCAATTAGCTTTGATTTTTTTTTTATATGGAAAAAATGTGTGGAGAAACACAAAAATCAAAACTGATTGAAAAATCTGAAAAAAACGTATTCAGAAAATTGACCGAATAATTAAAAAAAAAAGTCGGTTTGCAGGGTAATTTGTTAAACAATTAATTTTTTGGTTAATTTGTTGAAACCATTTTGCAATTGTTATTATGCAAAATTAATCTTTTCAGTACCTTTAATATGCATGCATTTTTTCAGATTTTTATACCATCGAGAAGTACTTGCAATTTTCTCTCATTTTTCTCGAACCTATGTGAAATGAGCGCGAAGCGACATAAGGTACCTTTTTCATCTTGGGCAATGCAACGATCGTAAATGAATTGTACAAACACGAATGGTATGGTAACGTTGTGGCGTGGAACGAAAAATAAAAGCGAGCAGAGATCGAGCATGCTGAAAAATCATTAGCAAGACGATGGGACGCCATTAGTCGATGAAAAACAAAAAAAAAAATTTATAAAAAAATTCTCGATTAGTTTCGCTGTGCAACATTTCGTAATTCTGCATTTCAGATCGCAGTTCCGAGCGAACGAGCTCTCATCTTACCTTGACGGTACCGCCACCCGGCACGTGTTTCGCGTTATCTTTCGAGCCGACCTTCGGCTTGGCTTTGTCCTTGAAGTCGAGCTTTACCGTTTCAATTTTTTTGTCACCACCGCCCGGCTTGTAAGTCGCGTTGTCCAGAGAGCCGACCTTCGGCTTTGCGTTCCACTGAAGCTTTACCTGAGTAATCTGCTTGGGGTGGGAAAGTTCGATCGGTTATTCAATTTAAATCGACGACTGGTTCAATTGGATGGAAATTCAATACATCGCACCCAGCAAAATAATTTATTTGACGGGCACCCGCAAATAAATACTTATATGAATTAAATAAATATTAATTCGGTTTAGATAAATATTTATTTGATTTATATAAATATTTATTTGTTTTAGATAAATATTTATTTGGTTTAAATAAATATTGATTTAATGTAAATAAGCATTTATTTCCGGATGCCCGTCGAATAAATAATTTTTCTGGTTGTGCTCGTGAGAATGTGCATAACAACGAGCTCTTGTAGATTTGTACCTTCTTGTCGCCACCGCTCGGTGTGTATTTGTCGTTCTTCGCCGCGATCTTCGGCTGAGCCTTGCTGAAGTCGAGCTTCCGGTTTTCTATCTTGACTTTGCCACCCCCCGGCTTGTAACTCGCGTTATCCAACGAGCCAATCTTCGACCGTACCGTCTTCAGATTCGGCGACGGGGCTGCGCCAACTTGAACTTTGTTCATCGGAACTTCTGGGAGAAAGACTCGTTACACGGACGTTCGAACGAAAAAAAATACATTCGGAACAGCGGATGAATTGATGTGAAGATATACTGACTCTTCTTGTCGGTGGTCGATGGCGGACCAGCCTCGGGTGTTCTCGGCAGCGATTTAACCGACTTGCTGGGAGACTTCACCGGTGATGGGGCTGTTGCTCGCTTCTCGGCTTCCCTTGACTTTGATGGAATCTTCTTCGTCGGAGAAACCGACACGCCGTTCGTTGTCTGCAAAGCACAATTGTTCAATGCCTCTGTTAACTGACATAGTGAAAAGTGTCTAATCACACCTCAGTCGAGCAGTTACATCTGTGCGATTAATTCCCTGTCAGAGCGTTACTCACCGGGGCTGCCTGATTCGTCTGATTCGGTCCGCTGTCGCTTCCCGCCTCTGTCGAAATTAAATAGACGATATAACATATTTAAATATCGGAAACATATAGGCGAGGGTGTTTCTCAAAAAGGACATTTTTTTATTTTTCCTCCCACCCTTTTAAAGTGTAGATTTTGACCCCAAATTGAACCTCACGAAAGGCGGTCCCTAACAAAAAAAAATCTGAGAGGTGCTGCATACGACGTTCTTAACTAAAAATGCGGCACGTTTTAAACGTATGTTTATTTATAGATCGAAATACTTCTACGGGGTGGGAGATTAACTTTTTGTCATTTTTTGGAGTAAACCTAAAACATATTCTGTATCTTCTTCATGTTTATTTTTAGAAATTTTTATATAGGAAACCTAAAATATCCAGTAGTGTGAATTCGTTGTTAAACATTCTTTCCACCCTCCAAAAGCATAGATTTTGACCTCAAATTGAACCTCACGAAAGGCGGGCCCAAGCAAAAAATCCTAAGAGGTGCGCATTCAGCGTTTGTTCCCAAAAAATTCGACAAGTTCTTTCATTTTAGGTACAAAGGACGAATGCATCTCTTAAGATTTTCGGCTTAGAACTGCCATCCGCGAATTTTAATTTCAGATTAAAGTCTATACTTTTGCAGAATGGAAATAATTTTTTTCAACAAATTCACCCTACTGGACATTTCTAGTTTTCTACATACGAATTAAAAAATCGAAGTCTTTCGTGTTTAATTCAAAAAATTCCAAAAATTTAACCTCCCACCCCGTAAAACTATATAGTATTTTGATCGATAAAAAAAATCCAGCGAAATGCGATCGTTGACAATTTAGTTTGAGAGGTGCCGTATTTTTTGGGCACAAATGTCAAATCCGGCACCTCTTAGGATTTACTGCTAGGCGCCGCCTTTCGCGAGGTTCAATTCTATACTTCAAAAAGGTGGGAGCCAATTTTTTAAAAATGTCCCTTTTTAAATACCCTAATATATGCCCATAGAAAATATTCGTCGAATGCAAACAAAAATCATTTGAGTCAAACAAACAATTTCTACCGACGTAACGTTTCACAGTCAAAAAGATCAAGGATCGTCGAGGCATTTCTATCTGTCGATTGACTCGAATAAATCATTATCAGCGTGTATCAAACGGCTCTCGAATATTCGTTAACGTGCTCTCATGAATTCAAGAAAACCTGATTTTATCGAACGCCCCGAGGTCGAGCGTTTCATGGAGGACTTCCGTCCATCGGGAGTCCCGGGTGTCTGAGCCCGTTCGGACGCCTTCGACGGCGTCGGCGGGCGTCCGCGAGGATCGTTTCCTGGCGTCATCGGTCGGGACTTTAGCGGTCCGCTGGACGGTGCTTCCTCCTCCTTCGACTCCTGCTCCCTCGCCGCTTCGGAGTCCTCGACGAAGGTGGTTGTCTTCTTCTCGCGGTCGGCGCTCTTGAGGATGGCCGGTGAATTTGGTGAATTGGGTGATGCGGGACTGACCGACGGAGTGGGTGATTTCGGCGACAAAGACCTCAATTGACCATTGTCGAATCCCTTTACGCTGCCCTGCGGAGACTTTGGTGATTTTGGTGAATTGGGCGTCTGCGGTGAAGCGGAACCCGGCACCGATAGCGTTGCCTGGTGATCGGGGGTACGAGAAGGTATCGGAGATCTCGATGATTCGATGCTCGCTCTGGACTCGCTTCTCTTGTCCGAGACCAAATCATCCTTGCTCTCGGCGTCGCTCGCTTGAACGTCCGATCCGGATTCCCCTTCGGCGCCTTCGACGCCATCGCCGATCGACAGATCGGCGTGCGTCGAGTCTCCCAGACGTGACTCCGATCGACTGGCTGCTCCGGATTTGTCTTCAGGTGGAACAGGCGAGGCCGCAGTTGACAATTTGTCTGCAGGTGGAACAGGCGAGGCCGCAGTTGACAATTTGTCTGCAGGTGGAACAGGCGATGCCGCAGTTGACAATTTATCTCCAGGTGGAACAGGCGATGCCGCAGTTGACAATTTGTCTGCAGGTGGAACAGGCGATGCCGCAGTTGACAATTTGTCTGCAGGTGGAACAGGCGATGCCGCAGTTGACAATTTGTCTGCAGGTGGAACAGGCGACGCCGCGGTTGCCAATTTGTCCCCAGGTGGAACAGGCGAGGCCGCAGTTGGCAATTTGTCTGCAGGTGGAACAGGCGAGGCCGCAGTTGGCAATTTGTCTCCAGGTGGAACAGGCGAAGCCGCCGTTGGCAATTTGTCTCCAGGTGGAACAGGCGAAGCCGCAGTCGACGATTTGTCTCCAGGCGGAACAGGCGACGCCGCGGTTGATAAGTTGTCTGCAGGCGGAATAGGCGACGCCGGAGTTGACAATTTATCTCCAGGTGGAACAGGCGACGCCGCAGTTGACAATTTATCTCCGGTCGGAACAGGCGACGCCGCAGTTGACAATTTATCTCCGGGTGGAACAGGCGACGCCGCAGTTGACAATTTATCTCCGGGTGGAACAGGCGACGCCGCCGTTGACGATTTGTCTCCCGGAGGCTGATCGCTACTCTCCAATTTGTTGACCGAGCTCGGACGATCCTGGAGCTCCGCCGGAGGAACTGGACTGGGCGTAGCAGATTTCCTGAACGAGTTGTGCGAGGCCGACGAGGCCGGTGAGGACGGAGAATCCACACGCGCCGCTTCCGGTTGCAGAGTCTCGCCCGACATCTTTCCTCGGCTCGGGGACTTCTCGTCGATTTCTTTCTCATTGTCCATGACAACGTCGTCGTCGTCGTCCTCGTCGCCTCGGGGCGACGGTTTCTGTTTCAGGGCGTTCTTTTCGTTCTCCTCGACGGTGAGCCCTCTGCTCGGTTCGGCCATTTGGGCTCCGGGTGTGGACGAACGGCTGTCCACGACCTCCATCCTTTCCCGATGCTGACCCTGACGAGCTACCGGTTGAGATCTCCTGTCGTCGGTTGATTCTTTGACGGCGGTGGCGCGCAATTGACTGCCGACTCTTTCGTCCCTCAACGGCCAATCATTCCTCGGCGGCGGGGTGAGCACCGTCTCGGGAATAACTTGCGGCGAGGCCTGTCGAGTCTCGGCGTTGTACGGCGGGTGAGCAAAGCGGACCTGGGGTGCGCCGGGCTCCGGATTCGGCGGCCTCTGAGGGCGTGTATCGCCGTTTCTCGGCTGATAGTAAATTTGTTGGGGCTGATTGGAGTTGTAGACCGGCGGTCTCGGACCAACGAAATTGTTCGGCGGTCTGACTCCCGGACTGCCCGGAATCCCAGGATAGCGAGGCTGCCCTTGAACGCCCTGAGGATTCGCCGTCAGGGGTCTCGGTCCTTGTATATGAACTCCTTGGGGATTCTGAGAACGTGGAGGCCCGAAGGGCGGTCGCGACTGGACGAATTGTCCACCGGGGGCCGTGGGCGAACCCAGGGACGATCTACTGTCCAGACGGTGTAAGATCGGGGCTTGTTGACCTCCTAGGCGCGCTCCTCCCACCGAACCATTATTTATCGGATACCTCGGTGACAATGGAGGTGGACCTTGAGGCCGCACTTGAAATCCCGGTGGCAATGCCGGATTTTGCTTCCCCTATGATGGAAAAATACTTATTTATACTCGTCGAGATCCTCGTCGACTCGATTAATGTCTTTTGGACTCGTGTAAACCGGGGCAGTTACTTTGGCCATTGTACGACTGATACGTTTTTTTTCTAGGTCTCCCGCCCTAACGGAACTGAGGCGATCATCGGCAGACTTTAATAGACTAATGCACAATGTTCAAAATTGTAACTTGCTGTAGACTCGCAGATAACCTTTATTTTGGCGTCGTTTTTCTGTAACCCTTGCAATCGTCGTTGTAGGGGAAACCGGGGCAAGATGGGCCCCTGGGCGAGACGGGCTAGTGAAAAATCGGGCCGACCCGGGGCGTAATGGGCCACCCCAAAATGATTTAAAAACGTATGAAAACCGGCAAGGAAAAAATAAAAACCTTTCGCGGACAATGATAGAAGCAGGAAAACGCAAAATAGGGAAGTGGGGCAAAATGGGGTACCTAAGAAAAATATATTGAAAAAATTACGGGTAGCCCGTTTCGCCCCAGAAAATGTTCTTATTGGGACCGGTTATAAAACCTATGAAAATATCATCGTTGGGTGACAAATAGTAGATTATACTTTCGGCAGCGTTGTAGCCGCGTTATTTGTTTAGGGGGCCCATCTTGCCCTGGTCTCCCCTATAATCTGTTTATTTGATTTTTATTTGCATGGGGATTACTCGAGTCCATCAAAGCAGAGTTGCTTAAAGGTTAAAAGTTTGAACAAGGCGATCAGTCTCATTTCAGTATACCCGGAGTCTCGTCATAGTCATTGCAACTCGTGGGTGCATGTCTAGTCAAGCCTAGTGCAACTGCGACTACGATGCAACCCCGAATTCGTGGTTGCACCAGTTCCACTAGGGCGACTATTGCACTTCGCGGGTTGCCCGGCTGATCTGGCCCTGGCGTTTCTACTGATATCCTGCGATACGTTACACACGCACGTATTCGAGAGTCTGAAAGGACCCCAAAGAGAGAGACTCAAGGGCTTTCCTGATTCTTCGAGGGGATGCCCTCGCACGTACACCCGGACGTCATCTCGAGCTTTCGAGAATCGAGGGTCTGAATTTGTGAAATCACACGTCCGTCCCCACGCTTATTGTTTGTCCAAAGAAACCCCTGCTGCCTGACACTAGATTTCGAGTACGCTCTCGAAAAATTCGTCGAGTACACCGAGTCAATGGGAGGCCAGATCTTTCTTTTTACACGCGCAAGTGTAAACTTCGCTTCTGCGCGTTTCAAAGTCAATTTACTTTCTTGTTCCCGTGTTCGAATAGACGACTCGAGACTTGACTGGTTTTTCTTCGTATTTGCGCATGGATATGTCGAAAGGAGCCTGATAATACGAGAAACTGTATACGACGAGGATTGGCCGTGAGCCCATCGATCTCTCGTTAATACACGAAGCCTCGAGCGACGAGCCGGGACCGAGTAACGTATATACAGCTTTTGGTACCTGCCACCGCATTCGACACTGGGCACGTTATATCGCTGGAAATCGATCACGTCAATCCCGACAATAAGCCTATCGACGGCCGAGGGAAACATCCGAGCAATCACCATTTCCCGATTTCTCGCACGACCCTATCGATCCTCATCTCTCCCACGAGGATCCCCAAAAGCGATTTCTCTTTCTTACCATTGGCGACGACCCTCGACCCGCCATGGGATCTTCCGATGCACGCGGCGTCTGCTGCGAGTCCATCGACAATGTGTGTGTGTGAACTTTTTTTTTTTCTGTTTAATCGTCTTTTCGTAAATCGGTATTGCTAATCCTTAAACGAGGTTGCCCAAGGCGATCTCGATGCTGATAGCAGCTGGCTTATCCATTAACCTGTTGCGAACGAATGAAAGTAGATTTTTTGTTCTTGTTTTTTTTTTTTTTTTTTTAACGAAGATGATACTCGAGTTAACAATACTTTTTCGTCTATCTACATAGTGTCGCTTCAATTAACAAACTGTTTAATTACGTGGCGAGAGTCATCTACGTTGACCTACATACGTGATCAGGAGTTACGTTATTGTTTGCGTCACGTGATGTGTTTTGTCTACGGACTCGTTTAGCGGAGTTTCATGTGTTTCAAAGATAAAAATGTGCGTTTTATACTTCTGCTAGATTACGAGTAACACTACGGATATGGTTTTTTTATGTTTCGACGGTCACCAGAGAGCTTCCGGTGCCCCGCGAAGATGATCTACCCACTGTACGACCGTGTGTCAATTAACTAACTACTTTGCGCAACATCGAGGCAGTGAGAATGAGATTTAGTCTAATGCGCTCTTCGTACACGAGTAGAGGTAAATACGTCGCTAGCGAAGATAACGTGTTACAGCATACCGGCATGCTCTACCGCATTGTTTCATTAGTCCCAATTACCGTGTGATTACTCATCACCCAGGACACCTTACACTATTACCGCCCGTGGAAATTTCGTTTATATTCGCGACTACAATATCTTTAACGAACTACACGAGAAAACATCCAACTAATTAGCGGCACGGGCGATGCGTTGATGGTATTGGAGAACGAACTTTCGTCCGATGTGCATGTATACGCGATACGAAAGTTGGCAAGGGATCGGAAACGTGTATGAAGACGATTGTATTCGGAATATGTAGTTCGAACTTTGGTACTTCTTTGCACTTCGGGCTCTTCCATCCTTGGTTCTTAAAACGTGACCTGGATCAATCCGCTCCGTTTTTTTATTTCCCTCACCTCCGCCTCCCCCTTCTGTTACCGGTCGTAAATGGAAACGAATCGACGGTCACGAATCCACGATAGCGGCTAGGGGAGAGTGGGGCAAAATGGGACAGTGAGGGCAAAACTCAATTTTCCAATAACTTTTGGTTGCCCCGTTTTGTCCCAACGATTCATCCTGATTTTCAACCCCGTTTTGCCCCACGAACCACCATCGGAACCATCCAAAAGTTACTGGAAAATTGCGTTTTTACTCATTATCCCGTTTTGCCCCGCTGTCCTCTATAGAGTTCGAGCGAGTGGGTTCTCGGTTCTCTGTCGGCGCGCTTCTCGGCTTCGGCTATTTTTCCTCCTTTGAGGATCGAGGATAATGGCGGAAAAGCCCGGGACGAGAGGGGACCGAGAGGCGAAGGGGGGGCGCACATGCGGAACGGGGAAACATGCCGAGACTGCGAGTACGAAGAGGGAGGAGAGGGTCGGAAATCAAACGACGGAAGGGCCGCAGCGGGAGAGGGTGGTGACTGGAAAGGCACGTACGTAAACGAAGGAAGACACGCGAGCGAGTAAGCTAACGGATCCACGTCGGTTATAAGTTATAACCGGGGGTGAGCTCCGCTGGCCCGGCGAGATCGGCTTTAGCCTGCTACCAGCGATTAGCCTTGAGAACATACCTTCGCCATGATAGCAACGGACCCGAATATATGTTTCCTCGGGAGAAAGAGGGAGGACGAGGGACGGAGCGGCGGCGTTCGTGCCGGGTGTAAATAACCTGTACCACCCTACCCGCGATAACTATACATCGGCGCAACCCGCGACTAATCGTCGATCACTGCTAATCCCAATTCCAACGCAGAGCTCGACGATTAACCGACACCGGAAATCTTGACGGTACAATTTCCCACTCGGTTGCGTTACAGACGGGACGAATTTCTATTGACTTTTACAAGTTCCGTTTAATCTCCCGACACACAAACACAGACGGACTGAGGAGTCGGTCGGTGCCGTACGTTTTACGGAATACCTTCGTAATGATAGGGATGGCAGGTTGATGAATGGTCTCGTGATTAATGTTGCACGCGCGAGGTGAATGTAATATGCGTGGTGCACATCAGCGATAGCGAATCGTGTAAACTCTTTGCGCTTGCCATTGCGCGATTATCGGTGGCCCGATGTGCAGTTTGATCTTTTATTCAGACCTCTGCAAAGTGTCGCGGCTCGGCATTATTTTCCAAACCGTTACGGCGTTGGAGAGCGTCGTGCAGATGTTGGCATGGTGGTACAGCGACGCCTCGCGTGCCGCTACGACCATTTTCATCGGTGAGTCCAATATAGTATAGGTCACGTAATCGATTGGTTTCGGCGATGGAAGAAGAGTTTTTAAACGTCGTAGATTCGAAGTATGATGTAGGGTCAAAGTGGCGAATATGGCCCACCTCGATTAACACGTAAATCAACACTGAGAAAAACAATAACATAGTAAAAGCAACGATACTAACTTTATACCATAAAAAATAGTTGCCAGAGGGAACATTCACATTTTATAGTTATGATAGTGACACAAAAATCATGGTTGCAATCATAATTGTACTTTAGCCAATTGAATATATGAGGTATTCCATACGGTTTCAAACGGTCAAAAACCCGACCCTCTCCAAAAAAGTTGTAATTTCACCACAATTCATGATTGTTGACAAGAGGTTTTTGAACTTTTTTCAGAATTTTTAGATCGTGTTTTTTTTTGAGATATCCAAAAATTGAATTTTTTAAAAACCCCTATATCTGAAAAACTGTTAGTCGTACAAAAAAAAAAAATTCATTATATAAAAGTTGCAGTTTTAAATGAACTTTTGAAACCACAATTTTGTAGATTTTTTTGAATGCAATAAACTTCCATTTCTATGAAAAATAGACTAACATATTTTTTTTTCAGCCAGTATGTCATGTTTTATTTTTCTTAAAAAATTCCAGAATATACTCTCAAGTGTATAGAGTGATCTCATATTTTTGTTCGGATGGGCGAGATGCCCGTTTGATAGCTATGATCCGTTTACGATCGATTTTTCATTTTGAAAATCCCCTTTTTTAATGAAAAATCCCCAATCACTTTTTTTATTTGATTTTTTAACTTCCATTATTGTGGATAGTGTCACAATTTTTATAAAATCCAATGGAAA
>JAPYZC010000270.1:0-78489 GCA_030522665.1 Ichneumoninae sp. A BG-2022a
CCTTTTATATGCTAGAATTTTTTCAGATTTTTTTCTCATAGAGAAGTGTTTGTAATCTTTGTCTTTTTTCTCTCGAACTTAGGCGGCGTCAGTCATTGTACTAGTACTACCTTAAACCAGAACAATCGAGTTCGTCACTTAAATAACAAAATTATTTTTACGAATCTTCGTATTCCGATTTTACGAAATTATTTTTTATTTATATTTTTTTAAACACCGACGACGGCGAAGCAAAGTAGCACGACCTCGTGCACGTAAGGTCCGATAATTGCCAAGGAAACGGGAAAAAAATAAGGGGAAAAGAGGCGAGCCCGAAGCCATGAACATGATGGCGTGCCGCGTCAGCTCAGCTGGCAACACAGTTCGGGAATAGGTGAAAGCACAAAGGTCAGGGCCGGTCACTTCGTCGTACTGAAATTGGTCATTTGGCGATCAACGGTAATGACGGTACGTGTGAAATATGTATGTATATATGCACTGTTGGTTTGCCAAAATGGTCGTCTTAAGATCAGTCATCAATCATTCGTCCGATTTAGCGAGCGTCGATCACTCATTTTTGAAGCACACCAATTTTTCTGCAGCTTCTCATATGTGTCAAGAGACATTCCGTGAAAATTGATGAAGGTAAAATCTTCGTTTGTTGAAAATTGGCTCCTTCAGCCATCAGAGGATGTTGGAATGGGTAATCATTGAAAGTCAATTAAATCACCTATCTTACATGCCCTTTAAATTATCTCTCTTACGATTGACGAGTTTCCAATTAAATATCGTTTTTCGATATTTATTAGCGGCTCAAGTACACCCTAGAAACTCGAGAGCTCGCTATAGTTTGATGTCCTTAACCCTTTCGTTACTGACACGACCTATATATGTCCAAGAAACTCTGTGTCCACTTTGTTACAGAAATCTGAATATATATTAACGATTTGCGACAAATCGTGACCAATAACTAAATGATCGTCATTGCAAAACAAGCACAACAAAATTATTATCGCATCCTCGATCATCGTATATGATTAAGAAAGTGACCGGTATAGAAGAAACTCGTGCTTGGCCTCGAGAAACAAAAACCGGAAAGGAAGGGGTTAATGATTTCGACGTTCAAACACACTTACATCGACGAAACCGTGAGATTCTTTTCGATGATATCCGTCGATCCGCTCGCGTTGAAAAAACGTCCCTGGCGCCGGGACAAGGCCAGCAAGCGGACAAGTGCGAAGCAATGACCGGCCTCGACTTTGATATGTCCAATGCCGACTAACAATTCAGAACTCTACCAACTGTTCATACAGAATGAACGCTCATGACTACATAAGTTCGAACTGGCTGAATTAATTCTGAACCGATAAATCGTACATTTCCGGGTTCGATAATGGGCTTAAAAAAAATGAAAAATCGTGATGCGCAGAACAAGAAGAGGTTCGGCCTCGATCGCGATCTATCTATAGTATCTGATTGATCAATCTCACTGTTACTCCTTTACGTCATCCGATTACACAAACATCGCGGTGAGCACGGTATGCTGGATTATTAGTGGGGTTCACAAATATCGACTGTTACTATATAATGTGTAGTATATTACGCGCATGCGATGATAATCGACCCAGCATGCCCGGGCGCGCATGCATAATGTCGTTTATAGTGCCAGGATATATATAGCATGCGAAGGCAAGCAACGTGAGTATGTCCACTAGAAAGACCAGAAGACACGATCGGATCGCGATCGTGAATTCTACGATACACATTATAAATGCACTCGTGTTGTTCCACTATGCTATTCCGCCGATCTCGACCGATCGATTTCGGACTGGTCGCCTGCAAGGATAACGCTGGGCCGGAATGTTCCCAAATTCAACATTTCGGTTCAAATTAAACATTTCGGTTCAAATTAAACATTTCGGTTCAAATTAAACGTTTCGGTTCAAATTAAACATTTCGGTTCAAATTAAACATTTCTCAAATTAAACATTTCGGTTCAAATTAAACATTTCGGTTCAAATTAAACATTTTCGAAATTTGTATTCCTCTCATGTAATCCGGTTTGAAAATCTCATTTTCCGATCGGTAGTGACGTTTCTGGTACGACGTCACTTCCGGTTGAAAAAATTAGATTTTCAAACCGGCAATAACATTTTCCTATATGACGTTATTTTCGGTCGAAAAAATGAGATTTACAAACCGGAAATGGCATAATTCCAATGTGATGTCACTTCCGGTTGAAAATTGAGATCTCGAAACCGGAAGTGACGTTGCAGAGAAATTAATTTTTCTTTCCTCGTATCCGGAGCGCAGCTGTGCCGACGAGCAACTTTATAATATTGGTCGGTGCAAGGAACAGATAAGCATACAACGAGTGCTCGTAATCGAAGAGTTCGTGCGGCGACGACCCCGCGACATATCTCGTCGTCAAGAGAACTCTTGGCCACCCCACGGAGAGGCGATTACAGCACCAGCCGCAGTTTCACAGTAAAACAGAGAATTAAAAAAAACCGTATTTTCCATTATATCGCAAACCTCCTTATAATTACATGATTGTCGATAAACTTGAACTCTACCCGATAAATTTCCACCGCACACTCCGTATATGTGACTCCACATCCCTGAAACGACGGAAATAATCCGAATGGAACGATAACTCACTCGTCAAGATAGGATGGATCTTGGGTTGTTTTTTCAACAAGTCTCTCAACCGACCGCTGAATCATTCTTCGATGTATAAAATTCCCTTTTAAAATTATTACAACGCTCTCGCAAGATATTCCACGAAAGGGAGGTGTGGGAGAAAAAATGCGTTGGCAACGAATTAACATGTCGCTTCCGCCGAAGCCATAGGAATAACTTTCCATAGTGAAACTTTCGCAATCGTCAAACCAAACTTTAAAAATTATAATAGCTCCAATACTGTAACATTAACACGATAAAGAAGATCGTGAACGTTTATGGACGAGAAATGTATGTTAAACCCACAGCTTTTTTTGTCGAGTGGAATGTCAGCTCATACAGCAACATGGGTCACTTTTCATTTACCACACTGGTTTGACTCGAAGAAAAAAAAATTGTGGTTTCAATTCTACTTTCAATTATTATAATTCCAGACGGAATTGATACGATAACATGTCACCTTGACTGTCCTGCCGTCGTTGGTTCAATATCATATGGAATTGTAAGAACTGAAATAAAAAATGTTTTCAGTGCACGTAAATTTTTTTTTTAATAATTATAAATTCTTCAGAAGTAAATCGATCGAAAACCTCGAAGAAAAATCTTTCCGATAACCGACCTGCCTCTACCGTGAAGCAAAAAAAAAAAGCAAAATCAATTTGTATTCCCAAAATTTATTTCGTTTCCGCCGGGGCAGATATGGCGGCACTATCCGGGTCGTCGAGGGTCACCGGTCCGATATTGTTAACTCTCGGCATGCCTCGGGTGTCTATCTTTGGCTCGGTCATTCGCAAACAGTCTTCTTGTCTCGTCAATCGCGCGAGACAAGGGCAGTGCGGCTCGGATGAGCCGCACGTTACGCAGCATAAGTCGTCGACAAAGTTATCATCTGTCGCCATTGCTGCCGCTTCTTCAACCCCCGCGCCCGCCCCTTCCCACCACCCTTTCGTAATAATAATTAGCGTCGGCGCTCACGGGTGTGTAATAATGATCAACGTATCGTTCTCATACCCGCTACCGGATCGATCCAGAACTCAATCCAATTGTTCTTTTGCAACGTGCAATGCACGTCGTTTCATTCGCTTCAGGTATTTTTTTTATTTTTTTTTAAGTTCAAAGGTGAGTAATTAACGCGACAGGTGTGCAACTGTGCGAAACAATTTTTTTTTTAATGGTCCTGGCAACTACGACGAATTCGCAGCCGGAAGATAAACGCCGCGGGCTGCGCGTAACAGGAAGACACTTTTTCGATCATTCCAATTGTTCGCGCGAAGAATAATTCGGCGTCAATGCGAGCGACAATGGCGGGACAATTGCGGCGACGAACGTTGTTCGGATCCGGGACTTACTTTGCCATGTGTCTGTTTTGTCCGTCCCGGCGTCGACATCTGTCGGCCGGCTCGTCTCGATTCATTGTTTACGCGCGCTACTGTATAATTGCTATATACAATTCAATTAAGCTTCGACGTTCGTTAACGGGAGTGACGTGGGAGCCGGCAGCGAGCCGGAGAAGCAGAAACAGAAGGGAATCGTTAACGATCGGCGGAGCGGAGGAGCTCGAGTTTCGAACATCCTTGAGCATCGCCAAACTCGACGTAATAACTGGCGCTTAACCAGAGACGCGTCAAGGCAGACGAATTGTAGCGTCGAGACAAATTCTTCATTTTTTTTTCTTCTTTTTTCCTATACTTATTTCTATTGCAGCTTTGATCTTATTTTAGTTGGAAATATATATATATGTTATTTTTTCTTCAAGTTTTCTCTAATCTTTGCGACTGTATTAACTCTCCATTGGTTTATCTTGTTTAAAATTGAAAGTGTGAGAAACGTTTGAAAAGTTTGCGGTTTGAATGACGCTGTTGCAGAATTTTATATCAGAAGTGAAATAAATTTGGAACGCGTAATTGTATCTAGTTGGATATCGACTTAGAAATTTAGACATTTAGTAATTTCGATATTTATTTTATTTACGTTTTTCTTATAAGTTGCTATATATTTAAGGACATATGTTTGCTGAAAGCATCGAAAACTGTTTGAATATTTTGAATGAACTATTGTCTATTCTTCTTAACTATTTTCGATTTTCTTCAACTATCTGAACTTTTAATATGTCGATTAAAGAGCATCGATTTACCATGTATAAAAAATGTCATGCTATAATATCACATAAAATAATTATTATCCTATATCGCAATACAGCATCGATAACTATTGGAATTTTTTGAACCATTAAAAATGTTAATGTATTGCTTAAAGAGCATCGATTTGATATTTACAAAAATTACTACTATGCCCCAATATTGTATAAAATAATCATTATTATGTTTTAATTATTTGCAATACAACATCGAACACCTGTGAAAACGTCACAATCCCGGCATCGCCATTGACGTCGCCAACGGATAGAGGAATCGGAGCAGAATCCCCGTTGCATTACGTCACAACGCGTGCCACGCGTCCTCGGGATGCGAGTGAAGGCTCGCGACGACAGCGCGTCGGCGCCGTCCAGTTTCACAACGCGAACGCCAGCTGATGATGGTGTGGAAGAGGAGAAGCGCAAAATGATGCATTGCATCGTCGCGTTTAGCGTTACGTTAAACCGCCTCGACGAAGCGGAGAAGGACGCGGAACGCGGTTACCGGAGATTTTCTATATTCTATAATTTATACACGGAGGCTATGCCTGTATCGTGCACGCCGAGGTCTCGCAAAGTTCGCGGCTCAGCCTCAGCGACGGATCGTATCACATGATTCTGTAGTCAAAGGCGAACCAACGGAGAACTCGTGCATGAGATATTCCCGGCCGACACGGTAAACTTTTTACCCGGACCATTTCTTCCCACTCGATCCATTATTTTTATGCCATCTTACCTGTTCGAAAAATAAAAATTCCCAAGTCTCGAATGACTGTGAGCTTTGCCGTATAAAAAAATTGAAACAGTTAAAATTTAACGCAAATTTTCCGGGTAAAAATCACATTGTTCGACGTTTCAGACTATTCTAAGTAATCTGACACCAAAAACTCGAAATAAAAAAAAATGAAAACAACTTCTTCTTTATAGAATGCAAAAATTGTAAATTTAATGGAGCGGACTGGAACATTGGATTTAATGTACAATTGACATTTAGAGTGAAACTAACGGAAATTATTGGGATTGCGTGATTTTATAGTAAAATTAAAGTAGACTATTAAATGCAAAGTATTTCGAAAATTTTAAATATACTATCGTTAATTTACAGTGTTCCCGCTTTGGGTTCAACGAACAGACGCGCATCTCGCACTATCAGCTATCATAGAGAATTCGTTCCTCGGCTCTTGGCAGCTCGATACCCATTGCTTACCGGGCACTTGGAGAAACTCGATCGAGCCCAGTGTCACGCTGGCAAGTCGTGATGCAAAGAAAGAAAAAAAGAAAAAAAATCTTCCTAACGTATACAGACACGTGCGGGCAAACTGCACTGCGGAAAGAGTACCCTGGAACGAAATTCGATGACTCGAGCCTTCTGCTGCAGATGCATCGGGGTGTTTCGCCCGTTAGTTTTCAGCGTTATATCGCACGCGCGAGTAACGCGATTGTCTTTTGCTCTGTCCAGTTGTAACGAGAGAAGTCTTTACGATTATCGAAGGAAGGCCCGGCTAGATAAAACCCGGTTGCTTCTGAGAACGGTGGGAATGATCGCTGCGAGAAAGCGAAGTTCAACGCGCTCTTTCGAGATTACTGTATCAATGCGCGTTCGCAGCGCAGAGGCCGCGATATCAACGGAAACGTAAAGCGGGTGGTCGGATCGATCACCACGAATTAATTGCCATCGAAACGGCACGGGGAATCACCGCGGACAAGGTCTGTGATCCATTTGACCCGGAGCGCGCGTGATCGATAATCGAACCGGCGGGAAATCGATCGACGGCTGTCCCACATCTCACGGTCGCGAGGGGAACGGCGCTCGACCGAAGATCTTCGGTGTAGCGTGCATGCTGGTGGGTGTGTCGGGAAGCTAAATGAGCCTTAAAATGGGTCACCGAATCGCGTGACACACTCGGTGAATTATCAACATTCGAAAAAGTCCGTCGATGACAACCTTACCCTAAAACTGCCGTTTTCGTAGGGTTGTCAATTTATTGTGGGACACACGAGAGAAACTGGGCCAACTGGGTGACTTGCATACGCATAACTTGGGAAACGCTCGCACGTGTTAATATGCCGCATTCTTCGTCGAGTGATCTACTTCTTTCCGTGACCTCTCGAATATTTTCCATAATTCACCAGTTTGTAGTCCGCGGGAGAAAATGCTCTGCTCTTTTTCTTCAACTTTTTACATTGTTCAGCGATGGTGTGAAATGAAAGAATTTCGTGTCAAGTTGTGCTCAAAGTTTAGCTTCGTGAACGACAAATGTAATTACTGTAATTCACTTCACTTCATTGTTTTTACTATATCCATCGGAAAATTATCGAAATTATTAATATTTTCCAAAATTTACCATTTTGTAGTCCACGAGAGGATTTTTTTTTGTCAACTTTTAATTTTGATCATCAATGGTACGAGGAAAAAGAATTTCGTATCAAGTTGTGCTCAAAGTTTAGCTACATAATCGATAAACTAAAATTCAGTAAAATTCACTGAAATTGATCGGAAAATTATCAAAATTTCAACACTTTTGCCCTCGATCAACGCTTGTCCGCCAAAAGATCAATGTTTTCCCCTCAAATTATTTCCGTTGTTAACCACTTTGCTGACATTAACCGTTTCGGAAAGCATACGGGAACACGTGTGTACAAGGCCTGTCGCATATAGGACAAAAGTGGTCAGTATGCCGGTACGATTTGACATTGAAAATCCATGCAAAAACGGTGTTCCATTTTCCCCGCCATTACCGTACATAGACGGGCGTCCGTAAGTGCGTCCGTAAGTGCGTGCGCATAAATACTTTGTGTGCTCCAGACTCTCGGCCTCGTCTGAAGATATACCACTGCATATGCTGTGCACATTTCAACTATAGCATGGACACGCGCGCTGGACGAGAAAGATATATATATCCCACCCATACGTTCGTTCGATAAATGTACACGAACGGTTATATTAGAAACGTTCATAATTTTACGCTACGACATAAACACCGTTCTATGAGCGAATGATCTTAAATTACAGCATTGGCACAGCGATCAGTCTCGATTATCCTGATAATGCGATGAATCATGTTAATGAGAAACCTTGGACATCCACCTTATCCCTAAAATAAGCGACCGATGTTTAACAGATTCCGAAATGGGTTGCTTAATTTAGACTGTTTTTCCATTTAAATATGTGTTATGGATAAAATTACTAAAAGAAGAAAAAACGTGGCATTGCGAAAGTGCCGTTTCACAAAATTTAACATAGGATTTCCTATGCTGAAAATTGTCAATTTTCAAAATTTATCCGAACAAGGCCCAATCTCAATTGATTCGGATAATCGAGGTTCTACTGTACTAAGAGGTTTCCTTTAGAAAGCCGGAGCCAACGTTCCCCTAATACCATTGGCCACTGTCGAATGTCATTCGCGAAGTAATTGTGGAATTCGTAGTCGCGAAGACGAAGTAGAGAACCCTGATGGGTGGGCATGAGTGAATTCGGAACGAAAGATCGGTCCAGAGATAAATGTAGAGTAGGTCCGAGGATAAACCAACAATTTTACGCTAACGGACGTTGGTATGTCAAGCACTGTGAGAATAAAGATCAACGCGGGTGCCGGCACGGCCTTGCACCCGCAGTGCTCTTCTATATACCGTAAAATATATATACATCTATAGTTCATCTCTTCTTCTGTTGCTTCATACAGTTTATATTAGAAATAAAGGGGGGCGAGCTTGATGCAACAGTGCGTTAGGTATTGCAATAACGCGAACGTCTGTCTCGCTCCGTATGATTCTTTCGCCTTGCAACGAGTGCTCGAGTAGCTTTCGGTTGCGTCAGTTGTAACTCCAGAAGTGGAACTAGGATAAGCCGTACAACGATTAGTCTGTAAACGGGGTCGAGTTCTATATTGAAAACAAAATATTGTGACCCGAAATGTATGAACATAGTGGAAAGTGTGAATAGTCGATTTGCTCGTTGATTGGTTGATTGGAACGGGAACGGAGCATCGATCACTTGTGGATCTTTACACGGATCTCATTATCACATTATTACTTTGGATTGAGTTGACGCCGCCGCGGGTGGGGCGAGCGAATGACCCAACAGCGCGGATGCTGGGACGACTCCTGGCGGCAATGTTAGTAACTAATCAAACATCGACTGGCAAGGAAAATAATCAAATCGCTAATAGGAAAGCTGTAATTATGGGCGATCAGTCGAAAGACCTCATTGGCTGAAAACTTGGACTGCTCCTAAGTAGAAAATTATGAAACGGTACATAACATTAATACAGAAAATTGTCCATTTGGGCGTAAATGGATTGCCAAGACAGGTGAAAACGCTCATCGACCTTTCGTCCCTTTTAATCGAATACGACTCACAACAACAACAACAAAAAATTCATCACTTTTCGATCTTTACACGGTCCTCATTAGCACATTTTATTAGTATGCTCGTCTGGGATCGAGTTGACGACGCCACCGCGGGTGGCGCGCGCTCGACGCGACAGCGCAGGCACTGGGACGACACCTAGCGCCAGCAACTAATGAAACGTCTGGCGCCGAAAATGAACAAACCACCGATGAAGACGCTGTAATTCTGGCCAAAGACTTCAATAGTTGAAAACTTTGACCGCTCCTAACTAGAAAACTATGAAACGGCACATAACATTAATACAGAAAATTGTGCATTTGGGCGTAACTGGATTGACAAGACGAGAGAAACGCTTACTGTCCTTCTGTCTCTCTTGATCGACTACGACTCACAACAAGAGCAAAAACAAAACAACGAATCATTGGTGGGTGGACACCGAATGTACCGGTTCCGTTGGCCTTTTGTCCGCCTGTCCGTACGCCCGTTCCCGACACATTCTTTATCTCGAGGCACATCGACCGGGTTATCGACACGACTCGATAAATCCTTCAAGCTTCCGCCTCCATTCGTCTCGGCATGGCTCTACGGACTTTGTGGAAAAATAATAATGCCGTCAGCAGCGGCGGACCAAGCCAGTCGCGTGGCAATCGCGAAGGCGTTAAACGATCCGGCATGCGGTTAATTCTCGAGACTCGATTGCCCGGTTGGTCGAGCAATCCGCATCGTAAGTTTTACTCCTCCGTGCGCTGTCGACGCAGCAGCAGCAACAGCAGCTCCCGATTCGAACAATAAAAGGGGACACACAGCTGCGCTATAAACTCGTTCGCTGGCCTCGGTTTTGTTACGCAGCCAGAAACTGCGGAACTTAGAGCTCGCAGGACAGGCACGACATCAATCGGATTTTGTAATCCTTGCGAGGTCCTCGTTAATCATCCGGCGAAAGGTTATTAATAACTTTCTAATCCCATGGGTATTAATCAATGTAGAATTGCGACATTACGTCGGTGTCAACGCACCTGTTCAAGTCGATCAAGTGAGAGCGCGATGATCCGAGTTCGAGAGCTTCGCTTGCCCAGAGATCGATTTCCGTGAACGGATTTATGGAATTAAACTGTTAGGCTTAAGGTGATGTTTACACATCGTCCCACCCACTTGCTGCTTGCTCAGCGGGTAACAAAAAGTGTTATGAATGCCATTCAGAGACTGCAAACAGCTCACGAAAATAAAAATTGTCTTTCCCTGCACCTGCAAATTTTTTGTAGAAAGATGGTTTTCTTTCTACTCAACTTTTTGTGATCTCAAAACGGCATTCATCACAGATTTTTGTTAGCGACTGCGGTATTTAACATCACTTTGATGAATCATTTTCCAAATTTTTCTAAAAATGCTCCTGCTTGCCAGTTTTCTTCAAAACTCTCTAAAATTCCTGTTCACAAAACTGCGGATTAAATTCGCGAAATTTTTTTCGGGGTTTTGACGCGATGCGACTTGTCATTCTCTACTCTTAAATGAAGGATCGGTCGATTCCTCGAAAGTCGATGCCAAGTAAAAAAAATGTTGCCTCAAATGTACCATCTCGAATGGCCGATAAGAACGACTGAAATTTTACAACAATGCGATCATGAATAACAGAGTCGATGGTGTGCGTGCACGATACTTCCAGCGTACAGAAAACAAGCGTACAACATCATTCGAAAACATTATCTTGTGAACAACACGACGAATTATGAATAATGAATTATGATGTATGCATACAAGCAAACACGAAATGACACAGGCAGGTCGAAATATCGATCGAGAAAAAAAAAAAAAGAAAGAAAAATTGCACTCGACCCGCAACCGCAACCACCATTATCATGCAATCCAATAATGCTTAGGACTCACCGAGATGCGACGATTGATAGGAATCTGAAACAACAAAATGAAAATAAATCGATTAATGTCGCGTGTGTGAGCTGAACAAGTAGCGTGCAGTCGCAATAAGCTGAAATGCTGTTGGATGTGTGATTGCATAAATAACAAATGACGTGTTCGATGCGAGGATAACGAATCGATGCATTCGAGTGTTCTGTTCCGCATCGTACGAGATAGCGCTAAAGCGCACTTATGGGTCACTGAGCCGCCCCCTCGCATTACTGCAATTGTGTTGTGGTTGTCTTGTGGCTAGCCGACATACATGTTGTTATGCGCTATAATATGGACGGCACATAATCGTCGTCGGCCGCGGAATTGCTCTGGCCAAGTCCAAGTTCAAGGAAATCCCGGACAATCGATCTTGTTACAGGCTAAACGTGCGCTTTTGATGTCCAGCTCGTAAATCAATTGCACGTAGCGAGTGCACCGAGGGTAATTTAAGAATCCATTAAATTGTGGTGCGATGGATGTCTTCCCGCATGTCGAGCCACCTTCGGGACAATCGAGCGACGGAGGCCGCTCGAATAGGCAACGCAAATTGGAAATTGCTTTTCGCAAGTTTCTCCAAGAAAATTACGCGAACGTAGAATTGATTTTATATTTCCGACTTCGCTAAATTAACCACATTCCTTGCGTGCAATGCGGTCGGAAAATGGTATATTATTGACCAATGATAAACATTAACCTCTGCACAAAAAAAAATCAATTTCGTAAAAATCGGTTTGTTAAATTCAAACCTGTTCTCTTATTTCCCGTGTTGTTGACAATTTTAGTTTACACTTTTGTTTGTAAAACTAGAGCCGCATGGTGCAGTCGGAAAATTAATAAATAAAAAATTGTTCTAAAATGTTCGAAATTGTTCTAAAATTGTTTTAAAAAGTACAAACTTTTTTTACTGTGCGCGCATGCGCAGTTTCATTATTCCCAAGAGAGTAATATGACGCCGCATGAAAACGTGGTTATTTTAACGGAATCAGAAAAAAGTATCGTAAGCTCCACGGGAGCGAATTTTCACCTCGTGTGATTTCTGCGCTCGCATCGCTCGGGCAGCAAACACTTCCCTCCCTTCTAGAATAATATGCTATTCAAAACACGCGCAGATTATGATTTCGGATATAATTTTAATGCTACCGATTTCATCGATCAATGGTCGATAATCGTTCTAGCCGATCGATTACACGAAATTAAAAAAACAAATACAAAAAACAGCGGAAGTGATGCAAGAGGTCGTTAAAGAAAAAAAAAGAAGATGAAGAAGAGGAACGAGGCGAGTTTGTGCGTCAGAGCTGCAGCAGCACCGAATCCTCATCGAGCTTTGAACTGCGTGAACTAAGTAACGAACTGGGGAACGCCCGTTGCCGGCGCACCCCAAAAGCGACCCACGACTATTTTCGAGTGCGTGGCCTGAATCGCGATATATATTCCTATTGCACGAGAGTGCGAAGGGGAGAAAGACCGGGAGGAGTTGAAGAGCAAAGGGGAAGTGGGAAGGAGGGCGGGAAATCGGTTAGCCGATGCCACAGTTAACCACGGCATTCTATTATTTCTGGCCACCGGTGGGTATTTATAATTACGTCTGAACGTAGAGTCAGCGAGGTATAGTGTCCACCATACACGAGCCAGCGTCGATGCAGCACGATTTTCATGAAACTATGTAACTTCTTCAAAACTAAATATATTTTAGAGCTCCAATAATAGCTTCGTCTATTTCTGCACTTTATTGTTGGGCGAAGTAGGTAAGAACTTAAACCGAAAAAAATATAACAGTATTCGCTATAGCACAACTCGCATGACGACTAAAAATTACTTAACTCTATTCCAAGTTCATTCGAAGTTTTTATTCGTAATGAATTTCCGTGTTCTTTCGTAAATACAAGACAATTGATAGGTGTACATTTAAAAAAATGAAAATTGGGCAATCTTTTTTGTTCGATCGGAATTATCGATAAAGCCTGAAAATGCGTTTCGAAATTTAAATCGATAGAAACGAACTAAGAATTCAAACCAAAAACATGTGGCAGTAAAACGCGTCTGCTCTTTCAATCCGAAACTAAAATTTAGCGTGACGACTAAAAATTAGTTAACTAATCCCAAGTCGATTCTGAGTTTTTATTCACAATGAATTTCCGTGGCTTTTTATAAAGACAAACTAATTGACAGGTGTAAAATTATTTTGTGCTAATGATAATTGAGCAATTTTTTTTTTGTTCGATTGAAAACATCGATAAAGCTTGAAAATTCGTTTTTCAAATATAAATCAACGGAAACACATCGGTAACTAGTTTTAGACAACTGGGGCAGAGTCCACTGATGGACCGCATTGGATACCAAGAGAAAAAAAACTCGATTCTTCGACGTCTCGTTCTACTCCCGAATTATTTAAATTCGGCGCATCCGAAAATAGTTTTATCTCCGATAGTCTGCCTCGCCGAGGCAGACGAATCGTCGCCTGGTCTACGCTCGTCGAAGCCAATAAATCTTTAACACGGATACTAAACGCGATCTCTCCAGAGCAGAAATACGCTTTATACTGCTACTAGCAGATTATTTGGCTCGCACGCTCGCGGTTTTGCTTTGCTGATTTAAAACCTTTCTGACACACGTCAGATTTTATTGGCTAAAACCGCATGTAAATCCTTGGGCCGTTCCCGAGTTTACCGCGTTAATATAGACAGAGAAACGTTGGGCTTTATACTATGTAAGGATTTAGGGAAATCCACTAAAATAATTAAATTCTGCTTGTACGCATCGTCCGTCTGTGCCATGACGGTGACGTGAAAAAGGCGATAATGCCTCACCTAACTTAAGTTATGTGCGTGACTTAATAACATCCGTCAGTGCTCACTAATTTATTTACAAAAGAGGAATAAGAAGGAAATGAAAAAAATTTCGTAATTTTGATAATGTTATGAAATCATGAGTTTTCGCACACATTTTATCACCGCTCGGAATACAGAAACAGAAGTAAAATAAAACAATATAGCACGTTAAAATAGACAGACAAACGTTGAGCTTTATACTATGTAGGGATTTAGGAAAATCCACTAAAATAGTTAAATTCTGTTTGTTCGCTTCGTCCGTCTGAGTCATGATCATGACGTGAAAAGGGCGATAATGCCCAACCTAACTTAAGTTATGTGCGTGATTTAATAAGGTCCGTCAATGTTCGCTAATTTATTTACAAACGAGAAACAAGAAGGAAATAAAAATTTCCGAAATTTTGATAATGCTATGCAGATATGAGTTTTCACACACATTTTATCAACGTTCGGAATACAGAGGCAAAAATAAAATAAATCTATACAGCGCGTTAATATGGACATACAAACGTTGGGCTTTATACTGTGCAGTGATATAGGGAAATCTGCTTGGACAGTTAAATTCTGTTTATACGCGTCGTCCATCTATGTCACGACCATGACGTGAAAGAGGGGATAATGGCTCACCTAACTTAAGTTATGTGAGTGACTTAATAGCACCCATCAGCGCTCGTTAATTTATGGACAAACAAGAAAAAAAGGAAATAAAAACGATGCCGACATTTTGTTAATGTTATGCAATGATGAGTTTTGGCACACATTTTACAACTGCTCGGAATACAAATAGAAAAAATGAAATAAATCAATGAAATCTGAATAAAAAGAGGCTTCGATATAAATCACCGTTCGCGTGGGTTGCCGCTCCATAATCTATCGTTTTTGGCGTAGTTCTATCTCCATTTTTCTTACTTTTTATTTACTTTTATTTTTAAATATTTTTTTTACATGCTGTTCCCAATAATTATGTAGATCGTGTTTCCCCTTTACTGGTTACTTTCATGTGTTCGTCATTGCGGCAAATGCCAACGACTAAAGTCTAACGGTTAAACATATTACGTTCGCGATTTCGTTCAGTTAAATCATGTCGACGGCTTGCTAAGCTTTCTCGTTGCTTGGAATTTATTCGAGGACGTCGATAGTTCGTAACGGTACTATTTCTAAGCTACGTTGAGAGCGAGAAAGATCCAAGGACTCGCTCGCTGGACACAAGGAGCAAGAATCATCTATTCAGCGCGATTCGTTCCATCGAACAACGTCGGAGTCTACGATCGATCATCGCCGGTGGATTTCTTTTTTCATTTAATTTTTCACGACTATCAATTACCGGGCCGCTACTTGGCCGGATAATTGCGCGTTCTCGTTCCGGGACTGGCCAGGCGAGCAGCCGCGAAAAAGAGAAGTAAACGTCGGTGTGCCCGATGGCCTACCGGTTTTCTCCAACGGTTGATAAGCGCTGGCTAAGTCGACGACGGGAACCAACCTGACGGTTCCACGATCCTGGTAAACCTTCGGCAATTATATTATATTTCTGTTCGTGTCTTTGAAACGTTCATTTTAATTTTTTTTGTGTCTGCCGGACATCGGATCTACGCTAACATAATAATTATCTAATGGATTTATTTATGAGAATGTTTCTGCTAATCGTAAATAAAAACCCCATTGGGCAATTAATCATTTTCATTGAATGTCAAGAAACGGTATAATATAATGTAAAAAGAAGTGAAGTCCGTGCGATATTTGTAAACAGTTAATACATTTCCTGGAGATTTCCTAAAAAAAAAGTAATAATATAATTTTATAAAATAGAAAGAAAATAAATTGTTATCAATGCGCTGTCACAATCAGGTTTTCTTGATTGTACGAATATTATTCAACTAGCCGGATGTTGTGGCTTTGGCGCTGCACGCCCTCGCTATGGACAATGGAATTTATAAACCGGAAGTTCGTCACTTCCAGTTTGAAATCTGCAAATGTGTAAAACCATCTCAAAACAGCGTTGAAAAAATTTGGATTAATAAAAAAGGCGTTGCAAACTCGCGATCCGGAACGCTTTCTGAGAAAACGACTTTGCTTGCGACTATTAATTATTTTATCACTTATTTACGAAGACGTCGGAAAGAACGGCCAATTTGCAGGTAATAATCGTTGCGTCGTGAGAAAACCTTTCCGGATGAACTTTTCAATGACAAAAAATAGTCGTGCACGAGCCACGGAGTCGCGAAACTTATATTACCAGAGAGCGTTAAGGGGTGTGACGGTGATTTTTTGGCGCTGTCCCAAACTGTTTAAAATCTAGAGATACAGGACGAAATTTCCACATGGTTTTCTCATAATGTTCCTCTTCCTGTGTGGCTTCCTCTGTGAGGAAGCCATACAGAAAATGTTTTCTCATAGAAGAAACATCATAAGAAACCATATGAAAATTTCAATTTTTTGTCTACACATTGTTGTGTTGATTACATACACATCTGTACAAATCTGTTTACCACAGCTTGGCTAATGTGATTTAATTTATTTTCGAGTTTTCTGCCCACGATCACCAGGCTAGCAAGCTGTAAGGCTCAAAATTGGCACATCGAATTTTGATTAATGTTTTGATAAATGTGTACAATGTAGAAACCTTTTCGTATATTTTTTATGAACAAATCGACGATATACGGAAGGGGGCTTAGTTTTGAAAAAAATAATTCGGTACCGTGGTACGTCAATATGTAAACAACATGTTTGTTGATGCTTCATGCAAATGTATCAAATAGGATACAAATTACAGGCTCCGAAGCTAAACCCTCCGGGCCTAAGCGACCTATGGGTAGTTCGGCGGACCTCGAAGCTATTTTTGACAGTGTATTGGATTCAGCACATTTTTTTTGCTCATTTTTTTTGCTCATTTTTTAAGACAGCGCTTAATGAGAGCGGGAGGGTATGATTCTTCAGATTTGAATATACAAACGTGTCCTTTTATTTCCCGTGTCATTGACAATTTTAGTTTGTACTTTTGTTTGTAAAACTAGAAGCCTAGGATGATGCGATCGAAAAGTGAACAAATAAAATATTGTGGACAACAACTTGTAAAAAGTGCAAACTTTTTTTTTACCGTGCATGAAGAAACGAAGATCATGTCATTGATTCCCTCAAGGAAAGTCAATACTGAGCCATACTTAGATGCAAAATAAATGTCGTCAAAGTCTCGCGAAAAAACAAAAACCTATCGGACCTCGCCAGATCGAACCCGAGGAAAACCTTTCAAGTTTTTGCGAATAAAATATTTCGCACAAAATCATCGGGACGCCGGATGAAGCATCGCGAAGCCGTTGGATAATCGTTATTGTCATGGACACGGCAACTCTTTTCCCACCGTTCAATTATGCCGAATGAAACGTAAACTGCTGACTCCGTTGTTGTAGCTATCGCTCCCCCGCGTCTCTGTCACGCTGTTGCGTAATCGAAAAACGTGATTTCGCGTGCGTTACCAGCATACGGTACCTACACACGGGTGCGATACCATTAACGCGATCTTCTCGTGTTCTCGTTACCCGCGCAAACACACGCGCTCTTACATTCACACCCACTGGGCAGGAGACGCCGATCGAACTGCATTACCAACACTCGGAACGGAGTTCTTAAGCGGTCGCAGTAAATAATTAATTAATAAGTGGTTGCGCTCATCGAAAGTCCAACGAGGCATAGTCCTTGGACTGTCGACATGTGTCTTTTGCATTATTGCAACGGGCATGACAGTCAGCGCGGCACGTGCTCGTTATTTTTTTCTACACTGTAAAAGTAAATTGTAAACTTAACCGGAACTTAGCCGTACCAGGACTTTAAATTTACCTACATGTTACTTACATCGGTTGTACATTAATGTACTTTTTCTTAAAATTGTCAAATTCCAGATACTAAAATCATGAATCTTTTCAAATATTTTTACTAAAAATGAAAATTTTACTGTAAGATTGCAAGGTACATTGCAAGGCGTTTGAAATTTCAGAAACAGTTTATGTAAAAAAAAGCTTTCATTACTGTTTACGCCATTACGATTATCGAAGTAGTAACGACAAGGCATGTGCATCGTATCTCGTTCGATAATCGTAATGGGGCACGTTAAATCGTGACACTGACTTCCTTGACCATGCGGCGATGCAATGTCGTAAGCAGCGCACGTGTGTTTGAAATTTCAGAAACAGGTTATGTAAAAAAAGCTTCCAATACTGTTTCCGCCATTTCGATTATCGAAGTAGTAACGACAAGGCATGTGCATCGTATCTCGTTCGATAATCGTAATGGGCCACGTTAAATCGTGACACTGACTTCCTTGACCATGCGGCGATGCAATGTCGTAGCCATTATTCGCTCGATAACGCGAAACGACGCGTTCGCATCCAATGCCAAGACGACCAACTCCATGCGCGACGAGCTTGACTATCCGTTCTCGGACGTTTTGTACCGTTGTCGAGTGTTTTAAGGAAACATGATTCCAGTGCCGGATCATGACGCGCGTCAGCGTATCATTCGACTTTCGACTTTCTGGACACGAGGCTGTCACGCTAATTCAATTAGTCCTGAGCTTCCTGGGTGACGAGAACTAGCGTGACGCTGATGTCATCCGGCGTTCGAGGAGGCGAAGGCTGGACCGATATAGTTAATAAAAACCGAATGAAACGAGATCTGCTTTGTCATCAATGGAACACGAATGTTTGTTTTTCAGAAAAACTCTGAAAAAAAACATACATTTTTACCTTCCTTTCTCGTAATTTTTTTTCGTTCGCAAATTTTTTTTATGCACCAAAATATTTCCTCAAATTGTTTGGCTTATTCGTGTGGAAAGCCTTGACGATAAGATAATACCGAAAATGCTACCGAGCAGTCAACATATTTTGATTTTTCGAGCAATCCAAATTTTTTCAAGCATATCCAAATTCCGAATTATTTCCACTGGACCAATATAGCTAATAAAACCCGAATGGAACGAGATCTGTTTTGTCATCAATAGAACATAAATGCTTTTTTCCATACAAACAGTGAACAAAAATAATTTGTTCTTATGCAAGAAAACATTTTCTCAAATTGTTTGGCTTATTCGTATGGAAAGCTTTGTAGATAAGATAATACTGAAAATAAACAGACATTTTACGAAGAACGTAAAATAGTACCGACCACATAACATTACTTAATTTTTTCGAGGAATCCAAACTTTTTCAAACACATCCAAAATCCAACTTATCCCCGTTGGAAACGGCGAATATCGTGCAATATGGCGATTGACTAATCAGACGTGAACTTTGAATACTTTGCACCACGACTCCTTGCCTAATTGCATGCGCGTGTCTTGCAAGTCGATTGCGAGAGGGGGAAAAATATAATAAATAAAGTATCGAAGATAACCAGCGATTAATCATTGTAAGTGTAACTTGTTTACGGGCTTCATTAAAAACAAGTTCCGTCTGGAAGATGAGATCCTACAGTGAGAACGACCTCAATGCGGATCGCGAATTGGAACTCGGAGTCCTTGCTCGGGACAATTGCTGCCCGTGCATTAATTCACCAATTAACGATGATGCATGAGCTATCGCGGGTCTCCCCGACTCGTCGTCAGATTAAATTATTATCCCCTTTCTTCGTTGCGAGGCAGAGTTCACGAAAACATTTCGACGCTGGGAAAATATTCCTAATGAACAATAAAAATAACTGAAACGTAAACACGGGGAAAAACTGATCTACCAACTTGGCGTATCTTGTAACCCCAGTCATGAAAAACGGTATCGCAAACTTGAAGAAAATTCCCGTCGCTGACAAAACCGATCGATCTCCGTTGAGCGGGGAAAAAAAAACATTTCAAAACGTTCACATCGGATCGGACAGCGACAGGATAACGATCGTTAATTAAGCGGACGCGAGTTTCGATTGCGCGCACGTGCAATCGGAAACAATCGCGAAGCTCGAGTGTTCTGGGTATCGCGAGAAATCCAAGCGGAAATAAAAAACACGGGCACGACGTATCAGCGATTTATGTCGTGGCTCTCGAAGTGTACGTACCGTACCGGCTTATTAGATTCGTCATCGTTTTCGCGACAGTGAGATTACAGCTAATCGCTATCTAGCCGAGGAGTACCGAGAGACGCGCTTATTAATGGACAGGTTAAGCTTTATTAATAGACATTACTAACGTGGTTTTGCCGCAGTGTCCTATGTGTACTCGTAAGACGTACATATACATATGAGAAAAGATTAAGGCAGCCGAGAGGAACAAGAGAATGGCCATCGCAGTAGCGTCGAGGCCGACACGAAATTCGATATCGCATTTGGAAAAACCTGCGATGGATTTATCAACTGATCGATCCATGATTCTTTTGCGTATATCACTTGGGGACATCTAATTGTGAGGAATGAGCTCAAATTTCCGTAATCCAATGGTACAGTCAAGTTACCGAGCAAGATATTGAGTGCAAAACATACATTGACGATCCGGATTTTCCATGAAAGTTTCAGAAAATATTGCGTGAGATTTCTACGATAAGAAATTCTGCGCATCGCGATATCCCAATCCTGTATGTTTATCGTCAAATTATTCATACAAACTATTGGAAAGTGCGGGGTGAAGACTACTTCGCGTTGGTAGCTAAATACCTAACATCCCTCTTTCTCACTCGAGAGTTAAGAAAGTTCTGGCAATTTTTAATAGACAGATTAATAGGCAATTACTAATAGGCAGAGAAAGCTTTATTGATAGATATTACTAACGTGATTTTGCCGTTGTATACTATGTATAATTATAGGATGTACATGTACATATTGAAAAGATTATGGCAACCGAGAGGAACAAGAGAATGGCCATCTGAACAGCTTCAAGGCCGATAAGAAATTCAATATTTCATTTGGAAAAACCAGCGATGGTCAACCGATCGATCTGTAGTTCTTTTGCGCGTCTCACTCAGGGACGTCTAATTTGGAAGAATTTTGTAGGCTGAAATTTCCGTAAGCCAATGGTATAGTCAAATTACCATGAAAGATATTGAGTGCAAGACACGTCCACATTGATGATCCGGATTTCCGATGAAAGTTTCAGAAAGGATTGCATCAGATCTCGTATGAACGATCACTGAGAAGTTCTGCCCCTAGAGGTATCCAGTCCCGTACGTTTTTCATCGCATTGTTCACACAAACTATTGGAACGTAAACCCAACTTCCCATCACCAGCCAAACGCAGCAGTGAAACCTCTTTGGAAGACCGGTTTGCAGTAGTCATGAACTCTGAATGATCATTCCTCCCGGATGTTACATACGTCGATAGTCAATTTCCCCATTACTCAGGACCATTGAAAGGTTTTACCGTAGTGGAGAACGAGAAAAAGCAGGCTAAGGTGAGGACAAATCACATTGTTTTTCATCACATTGTTCACACAAACTATTGGAACGTAAACCCAACTTCCCATCACCAGCCAAACACAGCAGTGAAACCTCTTTGGAAGACCGGTTTGCAGTAGTCATGAACTCTGAATGATCATTCCTCCCGGATGTTACATACGTCGATAGTCAATTTCCCCATCCTGATCGTTGTCCGATTTCAGGATTTCAGGCTACTGAGGAGATGCTCACTCAGGACCATTGAAAGGTTTTACCGAAGTGGAGGACGAGAAAAAGCGGGCAAAGGTGAGGACAAATAAGAGGATCATCAAACTACTTCGACCAATGGTCCGCAATATTTACGTTGGCTCTTTGTACCGAAAAGCGCCAACGTTCGCATGCTCGGCTGGGAATTCTTCGGTACAAGATAGGCAGGAATGGTTGACCCACGCGGGTGTGCCGGACATGAGTTTCTTTCATGAGAGCGGAGGACGTTGCCCAGCAGCAGTATAGTTCAACAGCGGCGGCAGCAGCCACCGCGCAACTTGTTGCTAGGCGGTCCGAGGCCAACCGTTATGGTTGCTCGAACCGTTCCCGTCATCGTCGTTTCACAGCCTGAAAGACCCACCATGGGCAATGGAATGGAATTCGTCGTTGTGTACGTGCGTATCCCCATGCCGCGTCAGACTTACGGCGAGATTAGCCTCGACAGTCGTCCAACTACCCTTGCGCCGTCGTGGAAGCGGCAGCCCCGGATCCGATCCGACAGGCCTCATCTATAATCCACTGTAAGAGGCCGGGCTGCGGGCCTGACCCCACAGAAATCCAGATATTCGAAACGAAACTCCACCAATTTATGCCTGTCAAAAAATACCTATCGCAAAGGAACTTTCTTTTTCGCTGACGCAAACTTCCACAAACAATGAGACTCACGCTGAAATATAGGAAACTCGGTGACGGCGTTTCGACGCCGAAGCACTAATGACGTGCAACTGGAACGGGTTTCAGTTCCATGTAGAATAAGGTTGTACATGGAAATGTGTAAAAATGTCCGAGGTCCCAAGAGCGCTTATCGCTATTTAAATTAAATGTAACGCACGCACGGTACAATCGCCAAGCTGCCACGCTACGAGGAAACGAAACGAGGAAGCAATGTGCGCAAACCTCGTTGGTTTGCTCGTTGCAAACTTCAGCTCCGTCGCTCTCACGCATGTGAAAGACTAAAACAGAAGTTTCGATCTCCTCTCGGGAGTGCGTGAACTGTGCACTGTAAGAAAAAATGTAAATTTGATGTACCGGACTGAAAGTTTTGATGCAAAAAATGGTACATCAAATTTAATGTAGAATTGTGATGAAATATTGATATACTTTTTCATTTTAATTAAAGTAAATTATGACAAATAAAGTATTCTCAATGTCTTTAATACGTTGAGCATTAAGTTTTCATAACGATTGTACGCGGAATTTAATATAACCAGTTTTTGCATCAAAACTTTCAGTCCGCTACGTTAAATTTCATAAGATTTTTTTTTTTTTTTACACTGTGTGCAGATTCGTCGAAAAGATTGAACAACCGTATGACAAATTTGTTTAGCACTACTGACTTTCAGTACATCGGAGGTCGCCACAAGTCGGGTCGAATTTGAATTCTCCCGAAGGCCATTTTTTTCCTCGTTGACTTAATGTCACAAAGTCATCTCGAGCGGGTGCGTACGACGTGGTCGAAGTGCCTTTCTGGCGTTACACGAACGATACGAAGATCGATGTGATTCGACAGAATTGACCGTAATCGGTGGGTTAAGAACGTCCGTCAAACGGATTCGCAGACAAGGTGACTGAATCGAGAACAGCGATGTCTTCCAAGTCGCCTTCGGTAACCGCGCTGTTACCAACGGTAATAGCGACGAATTGAGTTAATATTTTTTATTCCATCGGTCTGGTTCCATTTCGGTACCGCGAGACAATCATTGCCAATCGATAGAAATACATGTCGCTGAGGCCTTGCCACGACGCGGTTCGTTCGCGAGAAATCTTGAGATAGCGGCGCGGCGTCGGAACGAATGAAGAAATTTAAGACGTGGGGCCTCTGCTATTGCAATTGAAGACGGTCACGTGGGCACGGGGAAGGGGGGCTGTTCAGCATTTAGCCTCGAACGCTCTCCTTCAGGAAGCAGCTGTGCGCTCTGACTCGACGGGTTTTCAGCAAGTCTGCTGATCGTTGCGCGCGCCTCGAACTCCAAGGAGGGTCAAACGCTCAATTGAACCGTCCGACGATTAATATTGATATTTCACGACGATAATGGCTTTAAAGTTTAACTGGCATTTTTTTCCCTCAGCCTCCATTGTCGGGTAGATGGCGATTCGAGCGATGCGATGAAGAGGGATTGGACAGGCAGGCGAAACGATGATCCGAGCAGAAGGCGAGCCTTTTTGGGCTCGTGATTTGTTGAGGATCGCGTAAATTGAACGATGTCGAAGGATTTGTAACTGCGTTCGTTTGTGAACGGCAGAGGGCGGTATCGACAAGGGTCACAAGTGCAGTCTCGTTGCGGAGAGCCAGGCACGGTAGGATAAAGCGTTGTTGATAGCAGCGACGAGTTCTGCTTATCAAAAGATTCCAGCGATCCAGCAGCGATCGGTAACGAAGCTGCCGAGTCTGCCTCGAACCGCCGATGGTCAAACGACCTGTTGTGTTCTCCAGATGGTAAACTCGGCTCGATCGGGTAGAACGATAAGATTCTCGACGACCGGTAACAGGTGGTCGCTGAGATCGGGTTACTGATGAAGTTACAGCTCAGGCAAGAGAAGCTTCCAACGCTTAGTATTGATATTTCACAACGATAACGGCTTTAAAGATTAACTGGCTACTTGTTCCTTAGCCTTTATCGTTGGATACATTGAGAAAAATGAATGGCTGAATTAAGCTAAGCCCGGTGACATACGTTCAAAGGTGTTATTTGGGAGCAACAAAAATGTTGATTTGAATCGACAAATTTTGAATCGATTGAAGCGAATAATCGTTCAACAAACGAATGCTTTATTTGTACCAAGCAACAAATAGCTTTGAACGTTCGTCACTGCGACTTCTGGTTAATCCAACCTTCTTTTCTTAGTGTGGCCGTTCGCGTTACAAGGGAGAGCGGGGCAAAATGGTACAGCGGGGCAAAACGGGATAATGAGACAAAAAGCAATTTTCCAATTACTTTTGGATGACGACGAAGGTAACGATGTATCGTTGGAACAAAATGGGGCATCCAAAAATTATTAGAAAACTGAGTTTTTATCTCACTGTCCCACTTTTCCCCGCTCTCCCCTATGATGGAGAGGAGTTGACAAGGCCGGTGAAATAAACATCAGAGCAAAAGGCCAATCTTTTTGGGCTCATCATTTGGCGAGGATCGCGTAAATTGAATGATATCGAAGGATGTATAACTGTGTTCGTTTGTGAACGGCAGAGAGCGGTATCGACAGCGGTCGCAAGTGCAGTCTCGTTACGGAGAGCCAGGCACGGTATAATAAAGTGTTGCTGACAGCAATGACGAGTTCTGCTTCTCGAAAGATTTCAGCGATCCAGCAGCGATCGGTAACGAAGCTGCCGAGTCTGCCTTGAACCGCGGATGGTCAAACGACCTGTTGTGTTCTCCAGATGGTAAACTGAGGTCGATCGGGTAGAATGATAAAATTCTCGACGACCGGTAACCGGTGGTCGCCGCTGATAAGGTGGCGCTGTGTTTCTTGCTCACCTGCAGGTGGATCGATTACCGATGAAGTTACAGCTCAGGCAAACGAAGTTTCCTGCGTTACCGACTGCGAAGGTTCCTGCCTGATTCTGTGCTAGCTGAACCGTGAACGGACTGAGAGGTTCATACTGAAGATTATCAACGGCGGGATGCGCCAATCTAGACCGGTTTTTCGCACGATTTTGGACAATACTGTTTTCAATACTTATTTGCGACTTTTATGGACTTTTCAATTTGTTGACTCTTTTGCAATTTTCGGGAGAGACGTGCACCAAGTTCTTTTCGACGGTTCTGAGACAGACAGTGCAGATTTTTGGATATTGAACCACCTGCTCTGCAGTCATTCGTCCTGTTTTGGGCGTTATGATGCACAAAGTGTTAAACACTTTGTCGTCTCAAAACGCCAAACTTTTTTGATACACAGGGAATAGATTTTGGGTGTAAAATTATCTACTTGTTGTCGTTAACCTTAAACGCATCGGTGTTGCAGATAATTACGTGAAAAAAACCAATAAATCATTATACTTACTCGTCTCATTGTCCGGCGCCCGAATGCCCTCTCCATCATCCTCGGTGGCTGTGGAAAGTGCTGAAAACAAAAGAGGAAGACGTGATTAGAAAATCTATTAAATCGCCATATATAATTTTTTATAGCTGTACCGACTTCACAAACGGTACTTAACGCAAGCAACAATGTGGCGCCAAACGCTTCAACGACAATTATCCGTATGACGATAGCGACGTTGAAAGATTGCGGTAAATTTTCCGGAAATGCGAGTACAATCGTAAAATGTGAAATTTCCCTTCGAAAGTGCAGCAGCAGTTCAACGCACGCGACTTATCCGTTGCTAATGGAAATGGCCCAATTTCTCGAGCCTTGCGTGGTTACGGACAAAAATGTTTACACTTTTCCTTTTGGCTTCCTTACGCCGTTTAAAAGGACGCAGGACTATTAGCGATCAACGCTACCATCCGTAGAACGACTCTAAGATGAGAAAAGAAAACGATGACCGCAACATTGAGTCAAGTTATTGGGACCTAATCATCAATTAGGACAATTACCGCAGAGGATTGATTTGCACATGCTATATACCATAATTCAAGATGTTTAATGTTATGATTATGGAATTGAAAAGTAGTCGGTCGAACTTTCCAATAACAATATGTATATAACTTGAAAAAAAATCGCTTGCGGGCTGCCGGAGAAAAAAATGTTAGTTTTAATTCTACTTTCAATTTTTTAAATTCCATATGATATTGAAACAACGACGGCAAGACTGTCAAGGTTATCGTTTCAATTCGGTATGAAATTGTGTGAATTGAAGAATAGAAACAACATTTTTGTTTCTTTGGCAGCCCGCAAGCAAATTTTATTCCAATCATTGATATTTTTTTCAGTGTACCATCGTTTTATATATATTTTGGAAAGTTGTTTGTTGTTTGACCCCATTTTAGACAATCGTCGAAATAGATCACTTCCCCACCGGAAGTATCTCGGTGAATCGGTTCTGGTGGAAAAATGAGATTTTCAAACCGGGACTGACGTATAAGGGACGACTGAAAAAGTCAGTGGAAGAACAAATTAAAAAGTTAATCGGGTCTAGAATTTACGTCACAAGGAGTCGCACCTGCGGATAAAATCGCATTAAGAGGATGTGACGCACGGCACAATAAAAATTAGTTTTCCTTTTCTTACGATTTTCCTCCTTCCAATTGAAAAAAAGACATGTGTAATATAACTTTGTTGATATACACGACGACTTTTGAATCTGCAAGATGATTTATCACTCTCGCGAATTCCGATAGTCTCAAGTGTATACTCGTTGAAATGTAATTTTTGCTAATGCAACGCTGCACAAGCCGGTTCGTTTTTAATACAACGTGGAAAATACTGCATGATTTATCCCGTTCTGGCTTCACGCTCGCTGACTCTATACGGATAATTGGAATATAAATTGCATTTTCATCTATTCAGCTCGTTGTTGCGCAGATCACGGACGATCATTGTCAGTTTGAGAAAAAAATATTGCTGATGGCGTATTCGCACCTCGTGACTTTCTCATCGTAATTGTTATGGACATAAAGTTATTGCCGTGAAATGACTCGGGTAATTTAGAACAAAAAAAAAATTAGCCTCTCAAACGAGCTGTTTGCAATTTACTTTGTCAATAGACAGCGTTAGTGCGTGTTATAAACATAGATTTTCATTTAATATTTGTTCACCTAGAAATCTATAGGTCTTGAGCCACAAACCTAGTTTTGAACCACATAAATCATGAGATTATCGCCAATTGAACAATTAAACAGACGTAAAAATCCAGCGTCTTTTATCAATTTTTAAGTCGAATTATGTAATAATAATTCGCATTATTTAATAATATCAATGAAAATATTCACACGGTTTCGTTGCGATAAACACAATAACTTTATTTTAAAAAATTCCTGATTCACCTAAAAATTTCCGAACCAGACTATTCTAGCCTTAAGGCGAGGCCAAACACGTCCGAGTGCAAGAGAGACAGTGTAAAAATGTTGAATACATTTTTCACCGAAAACGATTCTATAAAATGAAAAATTGTTTCTGAGAAAAACGAGTTCGGAATATTTTTATGTTATGTTGATCTTTAGGCCCACCTTAATGCCGGCTTGGCGCCTAAAGTTACATCAGCTACGTGCTAGCCACGCTCTGGCAAGGAAACCTTGATTGAGAGGGCGCCACCAGCACCGCCCCCCCCCCCCCCCCCCCCCAACCAACATCAATAGGACTGTGAGATAAAAATGTTATCTTTGAAAACGCGAAAAACCGCGTCGAGTCTACACACAACAGCGAATATCATTACGAACGAATTCTATTCTTACAATTTAAAGCAAAGTTCATTCCCGAGGACGATGGCAAGAAGAGGAAGCTATTATCGCAGCTGTTACTGTATGCGCAAGGAAATCACGATATCGCACGTGAGCGTCAGAGATTCGTATTTTACTCTCCGACGACTTCTCATAGTCGTCGTGGTTCGAGTTCTGACTGTTAATTCTACTCTGGCATTACTTTGAGAAATCTAGCCCAAGGTCCTAAGCGTATTGTGAAGCATCATTCGTATCGCAACATTGAAGCTATCGTACTCTTTCATTCGCGATTACAACTTCGATAAAGTTGAACTTTAGATGAATAAACGCTACTCTCGAAATTCGTCCAACGACCTTTCAAAATCTAATGGAAAATAAATGGTTATATAGCGATGAACCAAAAGGGCGTAACTTTCACTCTAAGGTGTACGGGTGTAAGAAACTGGTTAATAATGATTAATGTTTTAATTAGCATAATTGTCATTCAATAAAATTAAGTTTAACAAAAGGAAAATTCTCAATCACAATCCTCGGCAAAATCTTGCAGTCTGCACGTGAATCGGCTGAAAAGTCTCGGTTCTTAGATGTAGCTATGCCCTTAACCCGATAAGAAAAGTAAAACGCGATAAGCTTTCATCTGTGAAACAGCGCATTGCGTAATAGACTATTGATATCGAATATTGCATCCTTTTGATTCTTAGGCGATAACATTGTTGTCATAGAACAAGTGAACTCATTGCATTACTAGACAAAATGTTTGACTGCACACATTGGAAAAAATGCAAAACAAAAATAGCACTAACTGCTTAGTGTCTCAATTAAATCAGGGGAGGTTGACAATACCATATGAAAATACACTGTAAAAAAATTCGTATGAAATTTAATATATTGATATTGTAAGTTTTTAGGCATAAGCTAGTATAGTAAATGTCATGAACAATTATGATGAAAAATAAGTGTACAGTATATTAAAAACTTCTTGCACCCTTTACTTTTTTTAATACTTTACTTTAATTTCACTCTAGAAGTCCATTAATTTTTCATGACAATCGTTCATTATGTACCCGTGTAATTTAAAGCACTAGTTGTTGCATAAAATCTTACAGTCCGGTATATTAAATTTGATTTTTTTTTTAAGAATCAGGTATAATGATTACTGAATAAAATTAAATTAAAAAGCAGAAAATTATAAATCACAATTCTCGGCAGAATCTTGCAGTCTGCACCTGAGACGGCTGAAAAGTCTTGGTACTGAGGAGTAGTTAAGCCCTTAATCCGATAAGAAAGTGAAACGCAATACGCTTTCATGAGTGTAAAAGCGCGTCCGCTTAGTAGACCATTGATATCGGATCGACAAAGTGGATGCTAAGATGGAAAAGTCAATGTACAGCGTGTCTTTGTTAACTGCAATCTTCTGCAATTTTTTAATCTGTAAATCCATCTCGCGATAATGACACAGGGCTATTGTAATACAGAAATTCTTGGAGCAATTATATCGCAAAGTGGCCAATTAGCGTTTAATGCACTCATGTAAGTCATTGGACATTAATGATAAATGCGTGCGCGCCCGCATATAAGGTCCGACAGTGCAGCGAGAGTAAGCGATGTTTTTCTTTATATTATTATTATTGCTTTATGTATGAAATGTCATAAAAATATTGAGACATAAATGTAAATGACCGTAGTAACTTCAACCGCAAAAATTACCGGAAAAAGTGCAGTAATTTCACTTTCAACACCGTTAAAATAACTGCAAAAATTTCCGTATTTCAAGTTCTGCGCATGCGCATACGCGAACTCGTGCGAACGGTCTATTCTTATTCGAGTAACCGAAAAAATTACCGCAGCAGTAACCGCACATGCCCAGAAGTTGAAATCCGGTTATTGGTAAAAAATGAAATTTCCGAGATTTTAATGAAAATATATTCAGAGTGTTCCAACCATCGAAAAATCACATGTAGGGTAAACGTGGTGAATATGGCCCACCTCGATTAACACGTAAATCAATGATATATGGACCGGGCCATATTCCCCACTTTTACCTTATGTGTGAATCAGACGCGAAAAATCCGAATTGCTATAATTCCAGAATGACCCGACCGATCAAGCTGATTTCATACACACCAAGTCAATGTTTTTTTTTCGGTTATTTCTACAGAGTAAAAAGCGGCCTTGAAATATCGCAAATTTTTTTTTTATTAATCTACGGATATCCCCGAAAAAAAACGATCACTCAACTTGCTAGCGGAATTTCGCCCACAGGAAAAGGGTTAAATAGTGACAAGGTAACCTCGCCGGAAAGATAACTGGCTATCGATCAATGACTCTACTCGTTTATCCACACAGCATACACGATTTACCAGCATTCCACGTTACCAGCACCTGCATATCAATAACTCTGCCGTTCCGCTTTTCGATAAATCGTATCACAGTCGACGATACGGGGTCCAAGAAATTCCAACATCAAAGATACGTACCGACTTCTGCATGCTGCACTGAGAATTCTAACATAATTCGAGTTATCCCCTCAACGACGCTCGTACAACTATTTTCCGATTATTATTTTCCACGCCGTTACGCAAGACGAAAGCACTTTCCGCGAACAAGATACACAAACAACTTCTCTACGTAAACTTCTCGGGATTTAACGGCTTCTCTCTTAACGCCTGACATAGATTTGCGTCGAGAAGATTTCACGAAATTTTTTTGGGTGATTTAAAAAAAAAAAAATTCTTTCAATTCCCCCGAGTCGTTTCGAGTCTCAGGATGATTGAATCGGGATCGCGGATCACCGCAACCCGCTCAGCACTGACGCCCGATCGAACTGTTCCACTTCGTCGACGACCGAGCCGATTTTCAGAGTCCACTTCTGAAAGCAACGCGCCGGCACCTTGACCACGCCGTAGCTCGACGAGACAATAGTCATTTGCGACTCCGGGGTAAAAGCGACCCTCGACCGATGCGAGTAACCGGCGAACGATCTGCTTCGCCTTCGGGAATTTCCGAGAGTCGAACAACACGATTTTCCCCTCGGCTCGAACTCTCGCTTACGGATTCGGAGATCGGAACAGATTTTCCCTCGAAAACCTTCGACTCCTCGATCCTCTTCGCTTCACTCGAAAAAACTATCGAACAAAAATTTCCTTAACCGATCGGATATTAAAGGAAATATTGCTGTTGTTTTTTTATATTTATTTTTGTTATTAATTTTTATTGTTGTTTCGTCACTTCAGTATTTTCTGATCCCTCTTTTCTCACTCAAAAATGTATTAAATCACACCGCTTTGATAAGACAGATATATTTTTTATAGATTTTTTTCCATCTATTTTCAACGTTGTTGCGCACATGAAAGTTCGGTGTATCTGGTCGGTCTGAGGATGTTCGTGGATATCGCTTCGAATATTGTTAGATTATTCGGGCAGCATGCAATAAAGTTTGTCCCGCGACGTTCCACGAGCGAATGAAGAATCGGGCGTTTTGTTTTTTCCTTTAAGCATAGATCTCTACCTTAAAAATCTTCGAGCTTCGACCGCACGATAGACGCTAGGACAGGTGTGTGCGCACGCGTGAACATACACACATTTTTTTTTATTTTTATTGATTAGATAATAATGAGAGGGGTGCTCGAAGCCGACCTCCGCGCTCGATCGAGATCGAGAGCGATAAATGCCCGGGAGTATCGAAAGATTCGTGAGTGTTTACACCAGTTTGACGACGATCGCAGGTACGGGAGTGAAAAACAAAAACAATAAGAACATTTTTTATTTAAAAAAAAAATGCACGTCTTTTGCGCGATTATTCTCGATCTTCGGCGCACAATGACGAATCACCGCGCAATGGACCACCGATTCTGAACTGCGCGGTTGATTTTTAATTTTTTTTTCTTATTTTATTATTATTATTTTTTTAAGTCTCCTCCGTCGAAGGAAAAAATTATCGGGGACGTTTGGTTGTTCAAGTGTCGCGGAAGAGATTGATAAAATTTATTTCGAAGCTCGTGGCAAGGAACGATGCAGGCACTTTGTGGTACAATATAATCGACGCCGATGAATAGAGCGATGAATTATTTAGATACAATTGACCGTGCGTCACACCCGAGCGCATACGAATTACTGACTGGTCTGTGGAGCGACGATTCCGGCGCATCGCTATGCAATACCGTAACTCGTTGAACCGGGGGATTCCGGTGCTCCGTGAGAGGGAACACGACGAGTGATAAGAAACGCTGTCGAGGTTTTTCACCAGTGTTAAACGACTGCTCGACGACTGTAACTTTAAACGTCAAAGCGAGTGGGCAGAATCACGCGGGCAAGACCTTCGCCTCTCTTCATACACGTGACGTCGGCATTGCGATACTGAATGAAAAGCGAACGAACTCGATAATAATAGACCGAGTGGAGTAAAGAAGAAAAAAAAAGTACGGGTCTTCGAGTGTACTTATTTGCTGTAATTATAATAAAATGACGTTGAGATGCATCGACATGAGAAAATAAATTGACCTCCTCTCTTACTCGAATGTCGATGCTCCTCGGTGATTGCAATTTTTTTTTATCTCATAATAAATTATACATCTTCATGGTAGACGAGCCGACAATCGCGGAGGTATGAAAATTTAATAGGAATATGAACGTTTATCTGCAATCATTGACAACGAAAATTTGTTGATTCGAGTAAATGTAAGACCTTGGTTCGAATGCACATATTGGATATCAATTATTTTATTGATCAAATGCGTGTGAGAACGAACTATGCTGTCGGCAAGTAAAACATTTCGTAACTCGTAAATTTTTGAAAATCGCATTTGCCGACAGAAAGTGACGTATTTTCGATATGACGTCATTTCCGGTTTAAAAATGAAATTTCCAAGCCCGATGTGACGTTTTTCCGGTATGTCACTTCCGGCCGAAAAATAAAATTTTGAAATCGGAAGTGACCTAAACTAAGCAATCATATACAATTCCGTACAAGCTACACATACCTTTTAACGAATGTTTTCGCATTTCGTTGCATCTACTAACAGAATAATCTTGCAAGAACGTCAGAACGGATTTTTATGAGCGCAGCGAGGCCTCGGACGTTTTCGCGAATATTCCTTGGTGTCGCACACAAACTACATCACACCCGTGCATGTCGATCACTTCTGAAGATGCCTCTTGAAATCCAAACGAACGATTCGTATTCCCGTTCGAGAATTCACGATGAATTTATATCTTCGTAATATTCATCGTTTTGCAATCCATAAATTATTATAAAAACAAATACATTATTTTCGCGTTACTTCCTCGAATTGTTTCCTCCTAAACACCACTGACGCGCTCAAAGTAATTTTCTGTAGAGCTTATTATCGCTTCTTCGTCGAGCAATTTTTGTGATCACTGAAGGAAACGAAATTGCAAATTACTCGACCGTGATTGATTGCGAGGAAAATGAATGAGGAAGAAAATCGTTAAACGCATTAAAAAATTCAATCTTTGCAAAATAAATTATATTGTGCAACACTGTACTTTCAGCTTGTTCGTTATACAAGTGAAATAAAATATTGTAAGATTCAAGTACCGTTATCGATGTTCACAATAATCCGTGACACTTATTTTCTTTTTTTTTTACTTTAATTGATCCGTGCAAAATCCGACCCGTTTTTATCGACAACAAAAAAAATCGTGAATAATGTTTTTACAGGCAATTTTATCAGATACACGAAATCCCTCGAAATCTCTACACCATGCACGTTTCTTACAAAAATGATATTCCATTACAATTCTATTACAAAGATGTGTAAAATTTATATATTTTCATATTTCAAATTTATTTTGATTTTGATTTTTAACATTTTTTGCACAAAATCGTCACACACGCAGGTCTATCCGGATACTTTTTCTGACCATAATCTTTTGACTCTGTTAATACCTTCTCGACAAAGGTGACTTTGGTAATTTTTAGAAAAAAAAAAAAAAACTCCGTCACAAATCTTCCTTTGTGAGAAAGCACGAAACCAAGACGGTAGTGGTTTTTTTTTTTTTTTGCACTGCCAAGCGAGATGAAAAGCCACTGCGCGTGTCAACGTACGAGCACGTTATGATTTTTGGCTCGGTGGAACGCACTTAGTACTTGGCATCGGCTCCCGAGTCGACACGATGATGGGTGTCTTAACCAGAAGCACGAGTTGTTTAAACCGTCGAATGTACGATGAACGGTCGCGAACGTGCAGAATGCGGTTCGCCTACACACCGCGCACGTTCACGAAGAGTTCTCGTCCCTTTCTTTCTCGCTTACCGTGGCGAAGACGCTCTGATAGCGCTGTCGAATGGAGCGGTGCTCTTTATTAACCACGATGACCCTTCTCATGGGTCCTATGGTGTGCCCAGCGTGGGCGTAAGGACGTTGCTGTTAATTTGGCTCGTTCGCAACACCACCGGCAGACGACAGGGTGCTCGTCACCGAACCTATTACATTTTATTGTCGCGACGTGTAAACGCGAACTTGATAGCATCCTCGTGTCTCTCGTTGAGGACTGCTTGCCTCGCGCTCGCGTCTTGGCAAAAATAGAGGCTGGAAATTAAATTTCCATATACATTTTGCGGAACGTCCGTCAATCGATTTTCGCCAATTTAGAGAACTTAACATTTTATGAAATGTTCGTAATTTACTTAATCGTTTTTATTACAAAAGAAAAATGGTAAAGGAAAAATGGTTAAAGAAAAATGGTCAAAGAAAAGTGGTCAAAGAAAAATGGTCAAAGAAAAATGGTCGAGGAAAAATGGTCAACGCAAAAATTTTAATGTTTGAAGTAATTTGCACATTCCCGCGAGGAAAAAAGTGTGCGTCAGAAGTTTTAAAAACCACCGAACATTTGTTCGGGCATTAAGAGGGAGAAATGCTACCTGCGCACGTACGCCCTGCCGAAGATATTACGTTACCTCGGTGGCATATATTCTTTTCGTGTTACGTTATCGGTGTCGGTGGGCAGTGACAGATAATCGTGGTACTCGAATGCTCTGGCACCCGACGGAATGTCACTCTCGTTCTTTCCGATTACGCGTTGACGATACCCAATCGGCATTCGTGTATACTTCGTATTCGTCGTCATCGGCGAGAAACAATGATGTTTTCTGATTGTTCACTCCCGCTCGAGAAATTCTTTTATTCGAGTTTATCAGTTATTATTTCCCAACACATTTCTTAATCTTTAATCTGACATTTCAACGAAAGTCTCGAGGTTACCGTACATTGTCCTGTCGTTTCTCTTCGAAATCTTTTATCTCGTCCTTGCCAGCAGGTTCGTGTTTCAGTTACCTTTCTTTTTTTTCCACGATTAAATTATCGTTCGCACTGAAACGTATTATTATCCACGAATTTTGTGCAATGCTCGACGTAAGATTTCAACCGGTTGAATTTACAAGGCCGAGTACCAAAAAAAAAAATTTATTACGAAAATGGTTGTTGTATGCCTCGTTCGGTGCTAAAAACTTTAATTTGCTAAAAGTGTATTATTAAAAAATTATTATCTCTGAAATTGAAATAAATTGCAATGTGCCAGATCTTTCCGAACTGTTGCCATTTTTCAACTGAGTTTTTTTTCCGAAGCCCGAAATGGAAAACAAGGCAGGCGAACAGTGGTCGATTGATTGCAATACATTCTTTCACTCGTTCCTGGTATACCCATCGTAAAATCATTAAGACTGCGAGGCAAAGGGAAATGCCGCGAGGGCGGGGAACATTTTACATTTCCAGAAAATTTCGAAACCATTAATGCTACAATTATTATATGCAGAAGGACAATAACACTCAGTGTGTATAGACAAAAGTCTCTCCCCAAGGTTGGAATTTCCTTGCGGTAAAAGTTTTAACGGTGGAACGGTATACCGTGTTGGAGCGGTTCGGCTTGAACACCTGCATACCTATCAGGGTTTCCGTGAAAGTGTATTATTGTCGGGCCGGGGCATACCGACGACAGGTATATCCGGAAGGTACGAAAGCGAAACCAACTCGGATATCCCTTTTTGTCATTTTCAACCTGAATCACCTAAGGTATAATTGGTATATGTCAGAAATTAAGTAATTGAATTCATTTCCGTCAAAGATCAGGAAAAAATGTACAAATGTTCTTGGACAAATAATGCATAATGCATAAGTCAGAATGCCTAATAATAATAATGCGTAAGAATGCATAATTTTCTATTGATGCTGCGATTGCCAAATGAAAATTAAATTATATTTGCATGCTCGTTCATGCGGTATGGTCGGTATATAGAAATAACGTGACTTCAGGTATATTCGGAAGATAGTAAATTGAACCCAACTTGGACATACCTACTTTTTTTCTCGATTTTTAACCTGTATCACCTAAAGGATAATTCGTGTGCTTCAGAAATAAAGTAATTGAATAGATTTGGACCAAAGTTTATGAGAAATTCTATAGATGTTGTTGGACAAATAATACATAATTTTCTCTCAATGTTGTGATGTTGCCAAACGGAAAATTAAATTGTATTTGCATGCTCGTCCGACCGGTATGATCGGTATATAGAAATAACGCGACGATCGGTACATCCGCAAGGTATTAAAGCGGATATCTCTAATATCTTTGTTTCGATTTTGAAACTGGGTCACCTTAGGGGTATCCGTACATATCGTCAATAAAGCAATTTATTCGATATCGGCACAGTTCACGAGAAAATGTGCACACGCTGTTAGACAAGCAATTGTATCTCAGCGATTACAGAACGTTAATCTCCGGATAGGCGAGATAATGAAAAAGACACTAATTGACGGAATCGTGTAAAATTAGTGAGAACAGGAAGGATGTGACGTGCGAGCGTGTCGAGGAAAAACAAGGGACACAAAGTGCCGTCCAGTGCCGCGACACGCGGAAAACCGCTGATTGCCCTTATAATACATAATTTTCCATTGATGGTGCGATTGCCAAACGAAAAATTAAATTGTATTTGCATGCTCGTCCGATCGGTACGGTCGGTGCATAGAAACAACGCGCGCGTCGCACATCACGACGTCGAATTATCCGCGAGCAGCGAGGCACGTGGTAAGTACACGGTTGAGTCACGGATAATCATCAACGAGTACACCACGAGAATCGCGGACGCCACTAACACCGGTCCGAACGGACGCAGGAACGGATCGTGGGTGGACCGGACTCATCGTGCGTGCGTGCACGGGATATGCGTTATGTACAAAAAGAATGACATAATGACTTATTGGCGGACGGGAAAGATGACTGTGGTAGACCAGTTCGTGAGTGTAACTGCTCGTCGTCGATCTAGGTCGATGTCAAAGCGGCGATTACGTTGGCTGCTATATTTTTTTTTTCCTCGGAGATTACGATGAGTAATTGTTACCGATCGCACTGCCAATCGCGGCCTCCGGGGCCATAAGCCGCAGCAATGGCAAAGCAGCTAATCGTACCGCATGATCACTTTAACCCTCTTCAGGATTGGTGGAATTCGAGAGAGAAACAGTGTTTGCGGAACTCGAAGAAACTTTTCTTGATTTTTTTTTTTTCGAGAAATTTTATTACCGACTACGGTCGGTAATAAAGATTATATTTTTTTTTTTGTGTTACTGACTGGTCTATGACCAAGAGCAAACTTCTACGTGAAACAGAATTGATAACCGATGCATGTAAGAATTTTCTCTTAATCGTAGATGGTCTGCAGTGTTCAGCAAATTAATTACAGTTTTCATTACCGACCGAGCCCGGGGCGGGTTGGGAGAACGGGGTGTCGCATTACTTTAAAGAAGCAGAAACACACGACATCATAAAAAATTCAGCTACTGTTTTTGTGTGCTGTGGGCAAATAGGATTTAATGTTGGCACGTTAAATATGTGCATTTTCGATATCTCAATCGTGAGATACGAGGATTGAAACTTTTATACTTTTCGCGATAAAAATGCACGTTCTTTGGTTTAGCTTAACACGCCGACTTTGGTCGGTGGCACATTTTGTACGCGAAGTGTGCAATCACAGACAAAAATCGTCATTGTCAATCTCATTTTGTTCGACCCTTATTTTCATAAATAATTATAGAATCTTACAATTGTTTAAACAAACTTCCATTGTAATCGTCATTTCTTGTTAATCTTTTCAGTCAGTCGCTGACGATACTTTTTTAAATACAAAACTAAAATTGTTACTGTGATTGAGTCGGCACAAAGTCCTTCGAAAAGATCGATTAGCGATAACCCGCTAACTCGCCGGCGAGAATCTAAAGTCCTCTCAAGATTGGCATTTATAATCTCCGGAAATACACCAGACATAATAAAAATAATGTTTTACTGTCAATTGACTTAATTAGATATATCTTTTCGTTAAAGTACGTGAGATTAATTTTTTTTTTAATTATGAGGTGTGAGTATGTTGCTCAGTTGATGACAAAGTTATCGGTGAAATCTCGAGCCAATTGAATCTTCGAGACCTCATTTAGCGACCAAGTGTAGCAGACCCTGTATATCCTGTAAGATATAATATAATTTATATCTTTTGATGGAAATAGCCGGCGGCCTTTGCGTCTGGCACTTGTCGTATTATAGCCTGCAACTGGTACAAGGATTCCATTTAACCATATAACAATTTATAATGTATAAATATGATCGCGAAGATAGAGTGCACTCAGGGTGAGTTTACTGGGAATTGTAAACATACGGGCCCATAAAAACCGCATTGTCTATCATTTTCAATTCCCCTATAAAAATTTCCTGTATTTTCCTTTCATTAGATTTTGTATTCATAACCTCTATAATTTATTTTTAGTCGGAAAAAATCCGTTTATCTAAGCTGCGTTTAATGTAAAAAGCACAGGTGGAAAGTCAACAAATCACCAAATGGGAAAGTTGTTTTGTTTGTCCCAATTTTCAAGAGTCCTCCTCGAGGACAAATGAAATGTTCAACCCGGAAGTGACGATTTTTCGGGATGACGTCGCTTCCGATCGAAAAATAAGATTTTCAAACCGAAAATAATGAATTTTTTGTAAATCACCGAAAATCTAAATGTTCAGTTTCTACATTCCACAGTCCATAGCGACCGAACCGTCCAAGTCACAAAGAACTGCTGGTATTTTCATAAGTGGATTTTCGTTTGCCTGGCTCGCATATTACACACTGTTGGTATTTATTTAGGTGAGTCGCAAAGATAGTTCATGATCATCGACGAAACGTTCTATATCCGGCAGTTTCTAGCTCTATCTCTTGGCCTGGCAAGGCCATCGCCACTAGTCTACAAGGATTTCCGTGAATGGAGGAGTCGCAAAAATTGTCCCGTGGCTGTCGGCGATGCAATCTTGATTCGATAATTTTCTTTAATTGCCGTTCGTCTTTTTTTTTTTCATGTTTCAGCTCCATCGTCCGTATGTGGACGATCGAGGCTACCAACCTGACTTCCGCGTTACGTATTTTTCACAGTTGATTATCTTTTATTCATCCTTACGGCACAGGAGAGCTGATAGTGTAAAATATACTTGTTTTGTCGTCAATTTAATTAATGATCGAGTCAGGATGCAATTCTCTTACCGGTCTCCCAAATTCTAAAATGTTGACCGATCACATATTTTTCTAAATCAAAATACTCCATTGGCTGTAATTCAGTAGGTTGGAACTCGATGAAAATGAATTTTGCGTAAAATGTAGGGTGAAAGTGGTGAATATGGCCCACCTAGATTAACACGCAAATCAATTACATATGGACCGGGCGATATTCCCTCCCTTTACCCTATGTTGCTAAAATGTGTTCAATCTACATTTATTTAAAAACTCTTTTTTAACATTCTCAAAAAAAAAATACCAAATTGGCAATTCCTCAACGCTGACACCCGATCATAAGTGTCTAGAAACCTAATTTAAAGTACACATCTAGTATTTTTAATATTGTAGGTCCCATCGGTTGGTTCTTTATCTTTCATTTTTTATGTTGCTAAAGTGTCTTTAATCTGAATTTTTTTAATCACTTTAGTGACAACCCTAAAAAAAAGAAGATAATACCAAAATGGCAATTCATCAACGTAGATATCCGATCACGATTGGCCCAAAACCTAATTTTAAATATACAGTTATTATTTGTAATATTTTAGGTACAATCGATTGGGCGTCAGGTGAGAAAAAAACGTTCGTTTGCAGCGAGCAAATTAAAAAATAATGGCGTTGTCATTGGTGTCAACCGATTTACGTTCCCTTGGGACAAAACTATCGACGCTTTTATTCCACGGTCACGGCATTGCCCAACCGTGTTCTCCACGGCGCTCGAAGCCATCCATCTCCATTACACGATAAATTCGACTATGCGAGCTAGCAGGATCCGATTACGAAAAATCATTCCAACTATTGTCGGCTCGCCAAACATGTAGACGGAAGCGGGTGGCGACGAAAGAAAAGTCGACATGCTGTATACCAGCCGAAAGGTGGCCACCGGCCAATTCCGAAATCCCGTGACCGTGACGCGTAGAAACCGCGAACTATTCGATGCTCGAAAATAACGCGGGACGTGAGAATAAGTACGAAGAAAAGGCGAATGTTCGGGCGTCAGAACCGCGACGTAGTACCAAAAGACTTGATTTTTCGTGACGTTGACGAAAGAAAACGAGAAACGGAATGAACAGAACGACGCAGTCGACGCTGCGTCACCGGAGTGACGTTGGGGAAAGCTTTTTTCGACGATGTCGTCGAGGCGAGCGAATATCAATGAGACGCGGTGTTGACAAGCGGAAAACTACTTGGCAATGTGTCCAAAATAAACGTATCTTTTCCATGAATTCCAATTGCGTCGCTCTCATCGGCGTCAAAATTAAGATTATTTTCGGCGTGTGACATCCCAAAGTGTTACCATTTTGCGTCCACTTTATCTTAGAGTCGTATCGTGCAGTTTCTGTAACAAGATACATTTTTTCTTTTTATATTGCCAGAAAACATAATTTTTTTTTTAAACAATTCTTGCTACCATTTTTTCCGTTAGCTAAACCGAAAGTTACACAATACCGAAGAGAATTCCGAACTAACGAGCGAGAAAAAAATCAACGAGTCGCGAACAATCTTTTTCGAATAAAAAGAAAATAATAATACGAACGATTTCTTTTTCGATGACAGTTTGGCATTCCGCCAGAGCTTGACTGTCGTTAGTCTCTTCGATATGATCGAGAGATTTCGTCTGGCAATCGTCTAGCCCCATCGCCGGCGGACACGCGTGTAAGTTTTCATAGCGGCACACGTGGCGCCAGACTGACCACAGAACTAGCGGAATAATTAGCAGCGCGACTCGAGTGAAATTTTATTAAATTCCGGGAATAATTGCGAGTGTAATTTTTCATTGGTACAGTTTTGTCCCGGGATTCCCTACACTGAAAAAAAAATGTGCTTGCGGTCTGCCAAAGAAAATTTTTTTTTTTTCAATTCTACCTTCAATTCTTACAATTCCATGTGATATTGAAACAACGACGGCAAGACTGCCAAAGTTACATGGGATTGAAACATGTTCTCGTTTTAAGCCCATATGTAATTGTAAGAATTGAAAATAGAATTGAAATAATAATTTTTTTGGCAAACCGCAAGCGACTTTTACTTGAATCATTGATGTTTTTTTCAATGTATTATTAAAAGAAATAATAAACATTATCTTTACCACGAATTGTTGTTCGAGATGTTAATTTTCTCGTCGCCTCGTTTAATTGATACGATCGACGGGAAAATATTGAGAAATTTTCACATTGGCCGGGAAAAACATTTTCACCTGCGCAGTTCATTTGTCAGAGCCTGTCAAAAGAAAGGAAAAAAACATTGTTTTCACCGCTTCGATTTGCCTCGGACGGAAGCGATCGATCGATGGCCATTGACTGATAACGCTATCAGTCCACGTGGGGGCTTAATACGGAAGGGAAGACGGTAAGTGGGAGAAAGTCGCGTCTTGTTTGTCAATAAAAAATTCATATTCACGTCCTCTTTCGATAGCAGCAAATTTGTTCTTCCGGTAAATCGATTGCTGTCGGGGGAAAAACCGACGACGATGGAGAAGGAAACAAATTTTTTTGCTATACGAGATCCCTTCGTACGCGTCGTTGCAGCCTTGAGAATAAATCTGCAACCGCAATCTGTATCGAACGGTAAATCGCAGCCGCGATCACGCAATAAATCGAGGGAAATTAATGAATAATAAATTATTGTCGTTTGACGCTTAGCGATCACTTATATCGCGATCTTTCATTTATTCAGTTCATTTATTTACGCATTAGCGCAACATTTTATGCAAATGTTGGTTGTTGATCGTATTATTTTACACCGCTCACGAATATATATATATTAATTAAAATATTCCGGTGTACAATTAATTCGAGTAATTATTTTTATAAAGAAAATACACCGCTTCCGCATTTCGATAATTTTTAATTATAAGCAATTTGTGACAGAAGTCCGACTCGTTAAAAATTGAATGGACTTCTGCGGTGACCGGTGCGTTTAATTTTTTATCTCTGCCCTCAAAAAATAAACCGGTGCTCATCAACTCCGGCGAGATTTCGAAGAAGGTCTCTTTTACATTCTATAAACACCTTCAAGTTTATACACACGGCGGAAGATTTTGTACGTTAAAAAATTAGTGGCCTTCCACGGCGGCTACTGCGATATGTATTTATTTAAGGCAATGCAGAGCCCGATTCTCTGCAACAGCGACCAGTTCTCGAGGAAAAAAGTCTCATTAACACTTGAAAAAAAAATTGTTGAATCCACAGGGGCCACTTTAGGAATCGGCTAATTTTTTAACGAAACGAACGTCTTCCGCGGTGTACGGTCTTGTGCAAACGAAACCTTCGTCGAGAACCCGCCGGGCTGGAGGGCACCTCATTACCTTAGGTATAAAATAAATCGCCGCGGCCACCGTAACAGTCCATTATTTTTTTTTACGAATTTTTTGCTCACACTGATAAAAAAATACGTTTGAATCAACTAAGCTGAAAAATTTTTTAGTTCAACAATTTGTTGGGTGATCTCACAAAAATATTTTTGAGTCATTAAAATAATTTTTCGACTAACTAAATATTTATTTGAACGTCCTTGCCGGAATCTTAGTTGATTCAACTGTACTTTTCTTATCAGTGCAGAGTTCCGAAAATTGTCGCGTGGTTAAAAAGAATCCTTTACCACTTAAAAATTCCGGCGATACAGTAACATAGGCTGGTATGGAAAAGGTTAAGGCGTTCCAATCTTTCAGTGCACGATTCTAATTATTTGTAAATTATTATTTTCTTATCGAAACGAGCGAGCAAAAGTTTGCTAGTCTCCCGCCTTAGAGATTACCCAGATTTTCTTAAGCATTCTCACCGAGACTTTGGCACACGGGTTTCGCTAAAAAAAAGAAAGTCACGTCCGTGTCAAGATTAGAAAACCACCCACTCGACAATCCACGACCAATCAAATCTATGCTTCGTTGATTTTTATCGAGTCACCGAGACAACGATAAACTCGAACAGCCCAAAGCTAAATAAGATGATAACGTATCAGACGAAATTTCCGCTTCCACGCTGAATAGCGAGCTCGCGTAGGTTTTTGTAAAAAAGAGAATGAGCAGACGACGCAAAACTGGTGTAATTCGATGATAAGAAACGAGCGTTAGAAATGATGGAAGCGCGAGAAAAAGTGGGGAGGTGTGTTTACGAATTGAGGAATTCAGATCATATAATAAAAAAATAATTCCAATAGTTTCATAGAGCATTAACATTATTCGTCCGAAAAATCTCCTAAAACTTCCTCCAAACCCTCAAGACATCCTGAGAACCTCAAAAAGATTTAGATTAAATATAAAACTCACGTAACCCGCAGTGAGCTGAACATCTTTAAAAATATCCTCAAAACCCTCAAAATCCTAAAAATCCTCAAAATCCTCAAAGTCCTCAAAACCCTAAAAATCCTCAAAACCCTCAAAACATCCTCAAAACCAATTCCTTGATTAAACATGGACACCTCACGTTCCCGAAGACATCCGCATACTGAAAAAAAAATTGCTTGCGGGCTGCCGAAGAAAAAAATGTTTGTTTCAATTCTACTATCAATTCTTACAATTCCATGTGATATTGAAACAACGACAGTAAGACTGTCAAGGTGACATGTTATCGTTTCAATACGGTATGAAAATGTAAGAATTGATAGTATAATTAAAACGACGTTTTTACTTCACTGGCGGCCCGCAAGCAAATTGTACTTGATTGAATGATATTTCTTTTTTCTGTGCATGACATCAAATTGCATATTTGCCAAATCTCCGCCAATGCACTGCGTCAGAAAGAAAAAAATTCTCCACTCGTAACATTTTATTCTCCAAGTGAACTTTCCCGAGCGAAGTTTGCGCGATGTAAAACACAGCCGTCATAACCCGACGGAATTCAGTCTCATGCACATATCATCAGGGTGATAGAATCTCGTAACGCTCAGTGATTGCGAATCGATCTTGGCGATAAGGCCGACGAAGCCTCGTCCTGCTACAATCGCCACGTCCTTGCAATGGCATGTCGTCATTAAACGGCGATAGCCAATAAAGGCGGAGAAGAAGAAGTGAATCCTTTGCAATCTCTGACCCGCGTTACCGCTAGCTATCGCACTGCGGTTCGAGGAATGTGGAATAGTATAATGAATTTGTGTAAAGAGCGTTCGGATCTGGATGGCCCCAAGCGACGAGCAAACGTTCTAATCCCACGAACAAACTCGACGATGCTATATTTAGAAACATAAAAAAAAATAAAAACCTTTACAATCGAGCGCGATGTTGGCTGCTCCAAATGATCTGCCAATTATAGACCGCGAATCTGCTTTGCTCTGTAAATCAAATAAACTCTCCGAGCGATAAGAGTTACAGTAGATATCTGGTGCAAACATTACTCCGGTCTCGAGAATTCCGAGGAAACAAGGAGACGCTCGTCGTCGTGAGAAAGTTCCTAGGAGCGCCGTCTTTCGCTGCAACGCTCTGCCTCGTCCAAGGAACTTCCTCAAGTTCGAACTCGAGGACGATCCAGCGCGTAGTGAACGGAAGGCTGAAGGAATTCAATCTGGTACGTGCAATGGCTGAAAGCGACATCAGCTGGCCGCCGATGTGCGCCTGATCGGAGGAAGATTCCGGATAACGGGATTCGCAGGCGACGTGTAACGCGCGTACGTAACGCGTCCCGGTTAATTAATTATTTACGGCAACGACGCGCCGAGGATGCCAATCGTCCGACGGGTAATTGGCTCTGCGTCGACTATCGTACGACATAGCGGGACGGTGAATGAAAGTGACGCTTTGTGAAACCGCAGACCGAAGAAATGGAAACTATTTCTGCGCCCCGCTGAGCAGGGTGCGGGCGCTAATTAATTGCCAATTAAGGAAAGGTGGCGCGATGCGAAAAGATGAAAGAATTTTTTTTTTCAATTATCATTTAATTAGATCTTTCGGTGAATTATCGCCGATTTTAATCGGGCGTTGCTGAAATGGATTTAAAGCAAATGAAAATGTAACCGGAATTTCGGACCGCGAAGGGAGGGGTGAATTTCTTTGGATAATTGTTTTAGAGCCGAATGGGAAGGGAGGAATTTCAATACCATCATCACGCTGCCAATTCAATACCATTGACACGCAATGATGGTGTTTAATTTTTCGCTAATTTGTCTGTTTATAAATAGAAATACGATCTTACGATGTTTGGTTTATAGAATCGAGTTCAATATAGAATTTGAATAAATCTGTTAAATTCTAGAAAATATATAATGTATAGCATTGTGAATGTCGATCAATAAAATGTAGATTTTTTTCTTACGTCAAAACAATGAATATAACTCGTGATAATTTAGGAGAAAGGATACTAATCTTGTAGAGCGTACTTCGACGATTACATCGAAAATACGCTAACATTCGATTTCAATATATGTATATATATATTGTGACGTGGTACGCCACAAGTCCCTCGCATACATATATATGTATGTCGACCGTGATACTTATCTAGTTAGTGAAAGGAGCATTGAATTTCTTTGGATAATTATTTTAGATCTCGATGAGGAGCCTCGAATTTCAATACAGTTGTCACGCTCCAAATAAGCTTAAAAGAAAAAGTACAGAACGGTGATCTTTAATTTTTAGCAGGAAGGATACCGACTATCTTGTACAGCGCGCTTCGAAGACTAAATCCGAATAAGCTACCAGTCAATAAAAAATATATACCGACCGCGATACTTATTTAGTGACATTATTTTGGGCTATAATAAGAACAGAAGGGATTCATTCGATGACGCGTCCCCGACGATCCTACAATGTCGCGTGTCTGATGACCGCAGGGACGATATATTAATAGAAGTCGGAAAGTTCGCGGGATCGAGCACACACGTGCTTCCTAACGGCCAAATAATCAACGACCCGGTAGTGAAAGTGAGTCACACACGTGACGCGCCTCGCGCATCACAGAATTGCTCGACAACTTAGCAACAACACACCTCCACCTCCGACACAATTTGACAGCAACGTGGTAAATCTATGATTCGAATTTGTGTGACCAGTTTTGGCGCACACATGCTCACAACGTGTTCCATTACCCCCGGGCTCCTGTCGTGCACTCAACATAACGCGATGAGAAATCTTTTGTCGGCATCGAAGCTGCCTCGGCATCGAACTCTCTACCATTAAATCTTTACGGCAGTGACGATGCGTTATTTTTCCTATATTCGTTGAGGATAACACAAAAGTGAGAGTACACTCTCACTAGTTTGTCGTTTCTTTTACTATCTCCCGAAATGGTCACAATTGGTGCACCAATCACAGTATCGGAAATATGAATTATAATCATTTTTTTTTCTGTAGAAAACAATGTTGCAAATATTATTGACAGGATTTACATACTACTTTCGTTATCTCCTTATATTCGTGAAGGCTAATACGAAAGTGAGAATACGCTTTCATTGATTTGTCGTTTCATTTACCCGAAATGGTCACAATTGATGACTCATAACTCCTATACGCAGTATAGGACTTATGAATTATTTTTTTTTATTTCTTATGGAAAACGATGTGGTAAATATTGTTGAAAGGATTTACATACTACTTCCGTTATTTCCTTATATTCGTGAAGGATAACACGAAAGTGAGAGTACACTCTCATTGATTTTTTGTTTTATTTACTATCTCCCGAAATGGTCACAATTGGTGTACCAATCGCAGTATCGGAATTATGAATTATAATAATTTTTTAATTCCTATTTATTTAATTGAGAAGGATTTACATGCTACTTCCGTTATTTCCTTATATTCGTGAAGGATAACACGAAAGTGAGAGTGCACACTCACTTTCACAAATCGTCGCAATTGGTGAACCAATCGCAGTATCGGCGTTGGGAATTGTAATTAATTATTTTCCTATGCAAAACAACGTGACAAATATTATTAAAACGATTTATATCTACAGGCTGTCAATCGCTGGTACATGTTTAATTAACAAACCTGACAGATACTTCAACGATATCGATGACGCAATCAATGCATCGTGATTACATGTAAACGGTCTATCTATGCTCTCAATCGTGCTACAGATAAATTGTTGAATCGCTTCCTGTCATCTCGCGAAAGTCGAGAGTCGAAAGAAATTTATAGAAATATAAGCGCGTTCTCGCTGTGGCAGTCACAATGATGTCGGATAATATTTTATGAGAAATTTTACATAATAGATATTTACCGTATGCATTCCTATATGGCGAGACTCTGTGCAACGATCATTAACCCAGACGCTCTAAGAAATAAAAATCAATAAAAAATAAAACAGAAATTACATAAAATATCCGCTTTTTTATTTACAGTTTGTTTCAATTTTTATATTTCCGGCCTGCGTGGGTACCCAAAGCTAAGCCGAGGTTCTTCTGAGCTCTGATAAGCACTCGGTACATTTTTCTGTCAGAATTTTTTTTTTAATTCTCTGTGATATAACTTCCGGTTTGAATTCTGGTTTATTCTGTGGAATGAATCTCGAATTCAGCAAAGGACGGGAACATCTTTAATATAATAAATAAATAATATATTAAATATATTAAATAAATAATATATTGAATATATTAAATAATTAATATATGAAATACATTTGGAGTATCGGCTACAATGTGCCCGTACAGTTGGATCCGACTCAATACCGGAGTCGGGCCGACACTGGCTCGAGCGCCGGGCCAGTACAAGACCCTCGGCAATAGGTGCGGTCCGAATATTAAATCTCACCTGGCTTATTTCGGTCTATCGAACACAATCGTTTACAGAGATACTATCAATGAGTATCGAGAGGTGAAGAACTGGACCTCTTTCCCCAAAGATTACGCCGAGTCTCAGAATGCTCGTGTCAGGATTATCAAGATCATACCTATAAAAATTCACCGGGCAATAAATGATTTGATGTTTATCGGTTGCTTATCATTCACCGCCGATGACGTCGGGGTTGACACCTTACCGGAATCGTAAATAAACAGTTCTAACGTACGTTGGCATTCCTCATGATTATTTTCACGACTACGCACCGTGCACGTCCGTTTGATCATTTACACGCGAGTGGTGATAAAAACGAAAGTAATTTGTGTAACCGAATGACACGGTCGTTATAAATAAATAAAGACCTATTTACTAAAAAAGAATTATCGATCGGCGTTGAATTATCGAGATCTTTCGCAATTGTATCGAGAAAGTGAATAAGCTTTTCGTGTGCTCGAGTGAAAGCAACACTAATCGCACCTCGAGTACGAGGTTTTTCGTGCCCGAAGAATATCCAGCAGAAATTGAACTTTGCCGACGCGGAGGAATGGATTCGATTGTAACTGCTCAAGAGGAGTCGGATCAGCCTAGAATCGTCAGATTTCGATCTCAGATATCTGCTGCTTAATCAAGCAAATGAACGGAAAAACACGCTTGAATGAATTGCGCACGTGTGAGCGTTGAATTGAATTAAGATTTTTTTGATTAATCCAATCATCCAGCAATCAAATACGTTTGAAGTGTGCGATCGAGCCAAATACGTCACGTTTTAGACGAATTTATTTGAACGGATTTTATATTAAGGTGGCCCAAATAAATATTGGGTAAATGTGGGGAATATGGCCCACATCTGTTAGCACGTAAATCAATGTTGTACAGACCGTGCCATATTCCCCGCCTTTACCCCACATAGTCAACACACGAGTTTCCATAATTATTTTACTCGCTTCAAAAATTCAACGATTCGTATGTCGAATTTTTTGTGAATCCAATTTTTCAATTTTTGTGCAACCGGACGCAGAAACAAAATTTTTTAAGTTATCGTGAAGCCCCCTGTATATTCTACGAGCACTGTTCGTTCGTACTCTTTGTCACAAAGTCTTTTATGTCACAGTCAAAGACGCGAGGCGAACAATGTATTCGTAACGCAACGCATCATGCTCAGACACTCACGACAATTACGATAAACCGTGCGCGAGTAACGTGAATCTGGAAAGAAACGGATGTGGGTAAAAAAAAAAAATAATGAACGTTCACCTTGGTCAAGAAGTCATCGGATACGCTGTAAGCGATCTGGCCGAGTCATTTTCCTCTCCTTTCTTCGCCGCGGCTAATAACTGACCGGACTCGCACGCTCAGGCATTCGGGCACTATCTCATAAGTGATTCAAAATTACCTTTGTCCGCATAAACTGTTCTTCTGTTTCTGTTCTTCCTCCTCTCGAGCAAAGTCAAACAGTCTCACGAATGCGCGGCACGATGCATCGATCGTCATACGCCAATAAAACGATAAAGATGACGCTGCGATAACCGTTAAATCTTCGTTCTCATATAATTTTTTTGACAAAAAAACAACAACAAAACCGAGAAGGAAACCGTGAAATGTTTTGATGCACAAGGTGAACAAGCTCAGAGCCGTCCCGACTCGCTCGCCTCTCCGACCATCCTTCGAATGAAATTCTACAGGCCGACCCAAAAGTTTATTATCTCTGTTCGACCCGCTGTGTTTCATTTGGTAATCGCTCTTCCGCTCGCTTCTGTCCGAGCCGCGGTCCGGAGTCGATCATTTCCATTCACGCGAAACCCGTTCCGATCGTACGATCGACGCCGATCGACGCCGGCTGCGTCCTCTCCTCGATATCGCCTCGTTCAAGCAACTTTTTTCGCACACGGCACGTGAACCAGTTTCCGCCTAGTTTGGCCTTTCGCGATCCCTCCGCCGATCATCCCCCGCAACGTTCGCTCCCCGATCGATGAACTCTCGCCCAATTCGTTGAGATTCCCGACAGATTGGGAAAACATGCATCGAACAGACGCGCAGGACTGCGATTGCGATCGCGGAGACACGTTCGAAACGGAGCGAAACAAGATACTGATAAGTTTTGCGATCGTTGACCCGAATTGATCGTTGTGATTATATCGTTATTATTCTCAACGTCCCATTACGATCTTCGCGCTATCGATGTTCTCTTAAACGGTCCGTTTTGATCGTTCGGCGTTGTGAATTATAATTTTGTTAAATAAGTGACAAACACGTTTGTTTAGTATTGAATATAGAAACTTGGCTTCCCATTTCCTGTATCATTAACAATTTTAGTTTGTAATTTTGTTTAAACAGCCGCATAGTGCGATCGGTAAATTGATAAATAGAAAAATTGTTGACGTTTGTGGACAATAAGTTGTAAAAAATACAACATTTTTTTACTGTGCACGTCTCTGCGATTTTTTTTTATGTGTCTTAGTCGCGATGCGTTGTTTCCCTACATTCCTGAAGAATAACACGAAAGTGAGAGCACACTCTCACTGCACTGTAATAAAAATGTAAATTTAATGTACCAGAGTAGAAGTTTTTATGCCAAAACTGGTGTATTTAATTTAATGTACAATTGTGATGAAAAATTTACATAACTTTTTCATTGGAATTAAAGTAAATGATTGGATTGGATTCAAGTATCATTACAGTAAAATTAAAGTAAACGATTAAAATAAAAGTATTTCTGAAGTTTTTAATATACTGTGCGTTAATTCTTCAACACAACCGTACATAAAGTTTAATATACCAGTTTATACACAAAAGCTTCCAGAACCAATGCATTAAATTTCATACGAATGTATTTGCAAAATGGTTCATCGTTTCATTGACTATCACAAATTGAGAAAACATGCACCGAACAGGCGCGCAGAATTGCGCCAGCGATAACGGAGACATTTGAAGCTGATAGGACAAGATACTGATAAGTTTAGCGATCATTGATCTGAATTGATCATTAAGAAGGTATCGTTATTATTTTCACCGTCCCATTTTGATCACACGATTTTTACTTATCTTCACTGTCCTATTTTTATCGTTACGATTGTTTACTTGTCTTCACTGTCCCGTTTTGATCGTCACAATTTTTTGCTTATCTTCACTGTCCCGTTTTGATCTTCGCGCTATCGTAGTCATCTTCACGCCATCGGTATTATTTGTCATTATCCTATTCCTTTGGATCTTACGCGATCTTCTGGTGCTGAAGAAAAAACTCGTTCAGTGTTTTACAATAAACGAACTGTCCGTACTAATTATTCAGAAACTGATAGTCATTCGTGACTTAAAAAACAATTTATTACAAGGTTACTGGACTATCAGTAAAAAAAATTATCACGTCGCGTGTGGACAAGCAAAAGCTATCCGTAGACAAAATATTTCGCAACGGCTATTTCAATAGTTTTACAGCTCGTGTTCACTTCGCGACACTTTTTATATTATTGGACTTATCGAAAAGTATGGAGCGTAGATTGCTAGGCCACAGCTGGATACACAGCTGACTTAAAACACGGTGACTCACCATTTTTTTTATGAAGTGCTGTGCCAGCAGTAAAAACTATAAGTGGATGCTCGTATCCCCGATGCCGTTCAGCGTTAAATCTTTTTTGCTTACTGACTGATCTTCACTATATTCTTCATCGAAACTCGCTTCAGATTATTCACTCGGTGAAAATCACTTTCTTTCACGCTTTTAATAGACCTGATGTCGAAATTGTTTAATAGCATTTAGTAGCACATTTATTTAAAAAAATATACGTTCTTTGACAATTCTCATAAAAGAACCTGAAATTCATTACAAAAACTACATTTTACGTCTAAAATTTTAATGCCGTGAATTAAATGCCGGTTAAATTTTAATTTTAATCACGTGAAGACGGCTCTTCGAGATGTTATTCAATTTTTTTCACTTTCGGCCTAAATAAAACCTGCGAATACAATGGTGATGTTTAATTTTACACTAAATTTACCTATGTTTATAAATAGAAAAAAACGCTTCTTGACAATTATCAAAATAGAACCCGAAATTCGATATAAAAACTAAATTTCATGCATGAACTTTCGATACCCGAAGTCTTTTCGAAAAGTTACTGTGTTATTGTGAAATGTAGAAACATGCTTTTTCCATATTCTAGGGTATGTAAATCATATTCTCAGATCAGACTGGCGGTCGATTTAAAAAAAAATGATAATACTTAATTTATAATATCTAAAGTATAATAAATTTACAATACTTTCTCTCCTTATAAAAGACGTGTGCGGTGAGAAATAACAATATAATGAAAAGGATGTTGCGGTTCTGCGATGGGTCGTTAATCAGAATTTGCCATTTGGATGTTGGGGAAGAAATGCCTAAATCACGTGGAGACGGTTCGAGATGTTATTCAATTTTTTTTCACAGTCGAACTGAATAAGACCTTCGAATACTTCTGCGCTACACTTTATAAGTACGAGTTTCCGACGGAAGACCATGAACTCAGGGTATACCGGTTGACCGATCGAACTTGGCGAGCGTGCGAGACACACACCGTCATCGGATCTGTGGTGTATAGTGGACATGCTGCTAGTGGCCTTCGAGTGTCTGCTCGACCGCCGAGAAACACAATGCCATCCACGCGCATTGGCTTCGTTTCTCGTGATCGGTCTCGCATGTGCTTCTCTTCCTGTGTTCTATGAGGAAGGTCGATCGTGAGATCCGATCGACGATAATCTGATATAGAAATCACGAAACGATTCTCTCGGGGCTGAATGCTACCGAACGGAGACGACGCCAGACACTAAGTCGGCTTGTTTAACCCTTTCAAGGGCAACATGATCATTAAATCAATTTTTTTTAAGTCCATTCGAATGCTATAATTTACGATCTCTCGACTGCAGGCTATTTTTTTTGTTGTCAATTACTATCTTGTTCCTAACGTAAAAAGTAATCTGATATGGAAATCATGAAACGATTCTCTCGGATCTGAAAGCTACCGAACGGAGACGATGCCAGAGACTAAGTCGGCTTGTTTAACCCTTTCAAGGGCAACATGATCATTAAAATTTTCTTTTTTAAAGTCCATTCGAACGGTATAATTTACGATCTCTCGGCAGCAGGCTATTTTTTTTGTTGTCAATAACTATCTTGTTCCCAACGTAAAAACAAAGATTCCTCTATGAGGAAGCAAAAGTAATCTGACATAGAAATCACGAAACGATTCTCTCGGATCTGAAATACGTATAATTTTTTATCTCTCGACTGCAGGCTTTTTTTTCAGTCGTCAATTCCTATATTATTCTAAGGTTAAAAATCATTACCACGAAAAGGGACGGAAGTAATCGTTAAATCGCTGGACTTCGCGAACGAGCGCCATTGAATAACATCAATGTGTCGTATTTTTTTCAGTCTTAATTGATCACTTGAAAATTAACATTTCGCGCGAAATTATTTTCTCTTGTATCCTTAAATGTCAATAAATATATTCCTTCAAACTCCTTGTCGTTATTTTTTGATCGCTCGTATATGTTCTACTTTAGAGAAATTAAAAGTTGAGGTTTGTTGTTCGTCTTTGCCTACATGACCCAGAATATTCGGAGGAGAAAATTGTGAAGAAAAAAACAATATACAAGAGAAGAAGCCAATTAAGCCAATTAAGTGATCAAAACGAGATTCGCCGTTTCCGCGAAGCGCAACGAATCGCACGAAAATTGTCTTGTTCCTGCAAATGCCGTGTTGGAACGTAATCCGACGAAAAGAGACGATTTCTTCAACCTTATTGCAAGCACGAAACGATAATAAAAAAAACGAGTTGTGGCAGCGACGGCAGCATCAGCGTTATAAGGCCGACGGCGTGTGTTACGTGTGCGCGGTGAGCTACCGCGAGTTATGGAAAACGTCAATCCGTTACACGAGTTAGATAATCCTATGGCAATCGGCTTGGATCATTTCCAGCGGCAGCAGGAGGCACGCTGAGTCGTCCGGCTTGTTTCTCATCTCGGATCAAAATCCATATTCATGACCTCCACCGGAGGACGACTTTTCTACATCGTGTAGCTGGCATATAATAGTGACACAAACTTATTATGCGTGCATGATTGTGGGCACATAACAAGAGGAATCGCAGACACTCTGCCTAACGTAAATATTCGATCTGCGCTTCGTGCATTCAAAATATTTTTTAATCGTACACCGCAATGCTTAACTGAATTTATTTTTACGAAAACGGTCGATACCAAAAACCACATAAAAATGGTGATGGGTTTATTTGTATTATTTAAAATTATTTATATCTTGCAGTTGTTTATTTCTACTAAAATAAAAATATTGATAAAAATCACAGCGAAATCTGTAAACAGGAAGTTTGCACGTGGCCTTTTACTTTTTTGTCTTGTATATACACATATAGATTTTTTGGAGGGTGCTGGATCTTTGTCAGCCCTGTTATAGCCTTTTCGAAAAATAAAATTTGCATTCTAGCTTTTATCATTTTTGGGATATTTGCCTAAAAAATTCAACATAAATAAATTATTGTGGACTCATGTTTCATATTAAATTCTGCAAAAATTGATCCACCCGTTCAAACTTTAAAAATTTTTAAATTCGAACAAAAAATTCTTACCTCACAACAGACATACGTTTTTAAAAAATGAATCGATAGTTTTCCTAATGTGGAGGCAGAAGTGGCATTATTAATAAATATGTATTTTGAATGCAAAACGCCACCTCATCATCGAACAATGGGGAAAAGACGATCTTATAAAACCCTTGTTTACATCGACTCTCGACAAGGTATATTTTAGCGCAATCATTTATAATGGTAAGTCACACTCTCTTGATTTTAATGTGCGACAGATAAGTAAGATTTTCGGTTTAGCGTCTGAATTAACCAAGTCATGTCGCACAGACACTCACGAATCCTCGGATCGACCCGCGACTAGTTGTGGCGACAATTACACGGACAGAAAATGCCACGTCTAGCGCAGACTATTTTTTTAGCGACTCTAAATGATGACATGGACACTCCTTTAGGTACTCGCCAATCCCCACAGTTGCCCACGAATACTCGTGCAGGCAGTGTGTCATGCAAAACATGGATTAAGATCATAATCTGCTAATTGATTTTTTTTATTTTTTTTTCAATTACAAAACTTTCCTTTTTCATATACGCCGTATGAGATGAGAAAGTGAAAAAATGTAATTAAACATTTTAATATTAATTTTAAAAAAGGATCTCACCGTCTCGACCTCTTTAATGCGACATATTCAAAAATTTAATGAGGTTCATGCAAATCATGCATAAAGATTATAATCTGCTAGTTGATTTTTTTTTCAGTTACCAAACTTCTTCACATACTTTGTATGCGACGAGAAAGTAAAAATGTAATTTTTATTAAAATAAAATGTGTCTCACCGTCTCAACCTCTTTAATGTGACATAATCGAAAATTCAATGAAGTTCATGCGTTTAATTGCATGGATAGCGAAAAGCATCGTGGCTGCGTCATCAACGGAACGAGCGATAGCCGGGAAAGGTTACCGGCTAATAATAAATGACGAGGCTTTAATATATTAACTTTCCTGTGGCGCGAGGCAGTTCCGCGTGTAGTGTGTGGATAGCACATTAAATAAAAATGACGGAAAATGTGCGAGGGGGGGAAACGAGGAGAATCGATTATCCGCTGTAATTATGTCCATGATCCCGGTCGCGATAATAAACGCCAACAACAACTTTACGTATACCTTTAATAAAGTAAATACAACGCTCCGAAAATAGACGCGTTATTTGAACCGAGGATTTTCATACCGAACGAGATCGCATTATGTCGAACTGCAACCAAACGGGCTATCTGTTGTGAGGTGAATAAACAAATAAAATAAAATGCTCAATGGCGAGACGATGGGGTTCAACGCTTCGATAAGTGTCGCGCTGGGTATAATAAAATTATTCATTCTTGATTGAGCACCATGTCGCCAGCTGGCTGGTACGTATGGAACACTCGTATATCAAGCGAGAGCATCATAAGCGATATCGTCATGTCGTAAATTCTTGCCAAAAATGTTTTCCCCGCTGGTCTCGTACAGGCATATTTCGCGACATGAGGGACGGGTGCCTAAGAGGACTCCTGAATTTACTGCGATTAAAAGCTTCTTTGTTTTATTGTGTATTTTTGGCGGAGCTTAATCACGCGTCGACAAAAAAAAAAGATTCACTGAAAATGTTTTCTTTTTGGAAAAGTTTTACATCTGAAGTCCAGTTTTCGAAGAATACGTGGTTGACATACATAAGTAACTAATAAAAACTTCACACATAGGTATATTTGTAAATGTTCATTATGTCAATATGTATAATATCTTCATTATAGTTGATTAACTTTTTTATATCTGATGTCATAAATCGATGAAATTTGTGTGAAATTCTTTTTCACCGTCACAAAACGGTACAGTGGGATTAAGCGAATCTCCAAAATGTATAAAATACCAGGTTTCGTAACTCGTTCTTTTTCGCATTTATCGTAGAAATATTTTGCGACATAAGGGACTTAAGAAGGCTTCCGAATTTCGTAAGATTAAAAGCATGTTTGTTTTATTATGTGTTTTTGGTGGAGCTTAATCACGCGCTGTTAAAAAAAATATTTCTTTATTGAAAATATTTTTTGTTTTTTTGAAAAATTTTATATCTGGGGTCCAGTTTTCAGGGTACCATAGTAAACATAAATAATTGACTTTGCAATAAATTTGCAAATTGTCATTATTTGGATCTTTACACGGTCATCAATGTTGTGGATTAACTTCACTTTTATTTTAGATATCTGATATCATAAATCGATGAAATTTTTATGAAATGGTTATTGAGCGTCAGAAATCGGCACATTGAGATTAGGCGAACCTCCAAAATGTATAAAATAATCAAGGGCTCTGTTAATCGTTCTTCTGCGCATTTACAAATTACGGTGGGTCGAATTTCATCATTCGAGTTCGTGGAACGTCGAGGATGGACGACAGGATCAATCGACGCACCGAAAATATTTCTTGCTCGACACGGCCCATCGTCCCGAACAGGATGAAGATTGGCTAAAATTTTTTCATCTCAATTCTCGAGATCGCCTCTTCGCTCGAGCAGTTTTTTTAGCCGGGGCACCTTGAGAATGATAATTTAATGAATCGACCGAGCGTTGCCGCAATAATGAGAGAAATCTGAACCTTCAATGCTTTTTTATCAATTGCCTTTGCGGTAATTGAATACAGAAATAAAGTTTTTAAAAAGTGATTAGTCTCGAATTACCGGAAACAACAAACCACTGGTTTATTCACTAATTCGAATAACACCAGCGGGTCAGGATCAGGAAGTTTGCTACAGCGCGCCATTGAGCGTAACGACCTTGAACTTGCTGGTTACGACAGCACGGCGGTATTAGCAGGATCAGCAAACACGGGACCGAGAATACGACCGCTGAAGACTGTGTGCAAGAAACTGCTCAGCACCCAGAATGAAATCGAGAGTTTTCGCACTCAAGACAATAAATTTAAGTTATAATATTTGAAAAAAAATTATATATAACAATTAAAGTATACGACTATAATATACAATAATCGAATTAAGGTTTTGGGGGTCGATCGATACGTTATCGCTGGTTGACAACATGCCCAAAAAGATCAAAATCACTCTTGTAAGAAACTGCTCAGCACTAGAATGAAATCGAGAGTTTTCGCATTCGTAACAATAAATATAAGTTTTAATAATTAATTAAAGTAAAGTGACTTAAAAGTTAAAGTGTACGATTATAATATACAATAATTGAATTAAGGTTTTGGGAATCGAGAGATCTTGATGGCGGGTCGACGACATGTCCAAAAAAAAATTAGGACACACGTGACCAGGGAGTGTGCAAAAAGAGCAATACCAGCAGCCACAATCGGCAGCACCTCGTAATAAATACGAGGTGGCCAACGATGGGTGTCGATGATTGCGAATGACGTCAGTACACCGATAATTGCACCGGTCTCACCGGAACATCAGGCCTCGCAGGACATTCCTGCGCGGCGAGGATAATAAAAATTAAAAAAAAAACAACAAAATTCGGCGAACGTGGCTCGCAGGGTGGTCAATTACGGTTTTATTTTTAATATTTGTTGCCTTAATTTATCAATTTAGTTTCACAAGTCAGTTGCTCACCGAGTGAACCTGAATTTAATTTAATAGCATTGACAATATATAATTTTTTTTACCTAATAATCGCGAGCGTAATTCTGAAGAAAAATAAAACCAATACATAGCCACTGTGTATCGACCGATGCTTAACGCGCAGATCAACTCGCCCTGTGCAAAGACTCTCGGTAATATCGCTAACGATCGGTTGACGGAATGTGCACACCCACGAGTTGTTTGCACGAGTAATTTGTTCCCCGATAAATCGAGTCATATGATTTTTGCGTCGACAGAGGTGAGCCGGTGTGTTATTGCGGGAAAACTTGACGTGCCCATCTAATATTTCCTTGTGCGTGACAGCTGTTTAAATCATTCGCTACTAGTTTTTTTTTTGTTTTTTCGAGATGAAATGTGACTCCCCGGTCGGTAAAAAACGAAACTGTTTTCGTATTTGTTAAGAGGCTAACGTAACGTTGATATTACCTTATGATTTTGATTACCTTACGTCGATTTTTAACCTCACGGGTTCGTAATTTAAGATCAATTGTTTCATTTTTTTAAAGAAACTTTTTTCATGCCTACTTGACATATTGCGCTGTCTGCATTCAAGATACATTCCAGAGTCCATTTTCGTATTTTTCAGAGGCTATTCTAACGCCGATATTATGTTATGATTTTGATTACCTTACGACGATTTTTAACCTTATATGCTATTGCACTGACTGCATTTGAGATAGATTAAAGAAAACGATTAAAAATATTCTCCACTGGAAATTCGTCCCTTCCAACTTGGAAATCTCATTTTTTCGGGCGCCGTAAAACCATAATTTTTCGATGATCGCAGCAGTTCCAATATTTTTTAGGACATTCTTCACATTTAAAATAACTCCCATGGATTTCTGAGCTTAAGAAAGATCAACCAATTAATGAACCAAACAATAATATTAAGGCGTACGATAATAACCTCCGATGATGCCCGGAACATAAACAAGCCAACAACAATGAAGGTGGAGAGCGGTCTGTGAATCACACAGCGCAGTGGCGTTTACATAACACAAAAACAACGCGTGCCACGCGTCGAGTGTCGCTGCTCGGATGTGTTTACAAACGTGCGTATCATACTCACTAAATCAGCGCGACTGTTAGAACTATGTATTTACATACTTGTTTCGCGAATAAACGGCAAAAACCAATTCCAAAAAATATTATATATACAAGTTATTATCGCTGGGACTAATGGAAGTATAAACACGTAGTTTGGTTACATTTTAGTACACCATATTATTTAAATAACGCTACAAACAATTGAAAAACAAATTACACCTGTTTTAAGCTCAGAAATCCATGGTAGTTATTTTTAACGTGTGATAACTCCTAAAAATGTTGTCGACCACCCGCAAGTCAACGGAATTTACGTGGAGCGTCTTTTGTAATTCCGGATTTTCATTAAATTTATCGCAGAAAGACGACGGTAGTGGCAATAGGTGTTTATTTCATACCCTGACGAGTGTTCACAAATCCATTTCCATACATAATCAATATTGTTCAGTTACCGGTTTATAGTTTACGACTTCCAATTAAACTTCATAACTTTGAACTTTACCAGGTATCGATATCACGTAATAACAACTACATAGTATATTTGCATTTTTGTCTAATTTTTATTGCTCAATGTATAAATTTTCTTCGCAGCTATTTTACACTTGCAGCTGCGCGCTAACATTTCCTCCTCCTTTGGAAAGGCGGTAATTTTTTGCGCCCTTGGAATGCATTCAATAAAAATATGCCACAAATATTGGAACTGGTATCGTAAAGGAAGAGCGTGTATAAAACGAAGTCGCCGTACGGTGGAATAATATTTATAAAAATACGTTTCAAAGTTGCAAAAAATTTTCATACCGGTAAACTTGCCTTCTATTATAGAGACGACCAACGGGACCGAGTGGATTCACGAAGGATTGACAGTGCCGGAGAGATTAAGTTTCATGGATCTAAAGACTAGCAAGAGAGAGGTGCCAGTCGGTCGCGAGACGAATCTGGTTCGTGTTTTCCTCGCGGGAGCTCTGCCCGATATCCGAAAGCTGCTTTATGGCGCTGAATAGAAGCCTGGATGGAACTACTTGAATTTGACCCAATAGCCGTACCCTTTTAAGGATTTATCGCGTATACATTCCCAGCCAAAAGTGGGTTCCGGTGAAAACTTTATGTACTTTTCAGTGGAATAAAAATATGAAAAGTAAATTTATCATAATTTGTTAACAATAACAAAGCCGAGAAGTTATTACAAAAAAAATTAATATTCGTTAAATCTTTTACATGTTTTTCGACGCTTCGGAAAGTACTGAAATTCCGATCGGATCAAACTTTTGGTCGGGAATGTATGCGCACTCATGACCGGTATCTCGTGCGTGAAAGTGCGTTCGTGTAGACCATTATTTTTCAACAATATCATACGCCAGACACGTGATGCTGCGCGCACGAATGCGACTTATGCGAAGCTGCGTTAATCGGATTCCTTCAGACTTTCTTCCCCTCCTCGCCGCGGAATTTTTTTTTTTCGGCACATATCACGACTCCTCTTTGTTTTCGAAGATGATCCGCCGCGGTGACCTCGACGGCTGATGGATATGTGACACAATATGTTGAAAATACTAAACAATGGAACGTGATGGCTTTTGGATACACCGCGACTTTCAGAAAAATTCGCACAGAACGCAGATGATCAAATTCATTTAAAAAAAATACATTTGGTGCTTATGCACTACTTTAGTGCGATTGCAACGCTAGTGGCTATGAGGCTAGATCTGCAAACTTAAAATTTATATAAAAATTAAGTAATTTTTGAAGTTATTGATTTTTTCGACAAAATTTATTAAATTGCAATTCGAACTCGGTGACAAGCCGACTACCTCATTTAAAAAATTCCATTTCAACCTTACCGATAGTGTTGTAAGATTTTTTAATAAAAAATTTAAACCAGAGTGTGTGGCAATATCCCATGTTTCCCCGTTCTATTCATCGCAAAAAATATTGCCAGAATGCTACAAGCTAGTACGGTTATGCACTACTCCAGTGCCATTCCCAAGCTAGCGTGTCCTTAATCTGTCGCGATAGTCTCTATGAAGATAGATACAAACTTAACATTTATATCGGATTTATTCAATTTCTCGACAAAACGTATCAAATTACAATTCCGATTCGGTGGCAAAAGGTTAACTCGTTCTATTTAATTCCACTTCGAGCGTAACGCTGCAAACGAGCAATACTGTTATACTTTTTTTTTAAATAAAAATGAAAGGCTGGATGTGTGGAAATAGCAATGTCCAATTCCCGTTCTAATCGTCGATAACGCAAAAAACTTATTACATTAGATGTCAACGATCGATGTTAGAATCGCGTGAAAACTAAACTCGCGTGATTCATGACCGCGTTCTTGACTATCCTATCGTGGTTACCATTGTACAGTAAAACCCCGATTAACCGAGATGCTCAGGTCCGAAGATAATCGAAATCGCCATTAATCCCAACTACACAGTAAAAAAAGTTTTTACTTTTTTCAACATATTAGTATTTTGTCCACAAATATCCACAATTTCTTATTTGTTAATTCTCCAGTTTTACAAACAAAAGTACAAACTACAATTGTTAACGACACGGGAAATAAAAGGATATATTCGTATATTGAAACGAGTTTGTAACTTATTTAACAAAATTGTTTTCACGATACTTCGTATTACGATTTTACGAAATGAATCGAGTACGAATGATGAGTACGAAAATATATAAGTCAATAATGACTTACGATATAACTTTATTTTTACTAGTTACAATGACATTTGGTACAACTTGCACTTAATTGTTAATTAGTGTGGACTAGAATGTAAAGCTTTGAATTTTTAAAAAATTTGTAGTACGTAAGCTAGTATTAATTTTTTTGAAGTACTCAATGATTTTAGTTTGCTCCGAATATAAAAAAATTAATTGGGATTCTACTGTAATAACTAATTCCCACTCCCACGGAGAAAAAAAAATGTTGGGACAAAAAGAATTTTGTTACCGTAACTCATTTACCTGCATAACACAGGGACAACAAAATATTTTGCTGCCACAACAATACATTATTAACGGTCTACTATTTGTTAGAGAAGCAGAATAATTTTTCTCCGTGCACTACCGTACATTTTCTGTTAAATGGGTTTTTCCATCTACACAAATAAAAAAATGTTAATAAGAAAGACTATCGAAGCATACTTGGTTCTCTATTCGTGACGAGGCAGAACATTCACTGACTCGAAGAGACGGTAAAAAAAATATATTTTTTCTAAGATGATCGCAGACGTGTAATTTGGGGATCGGCCCGCCAGTTCGTATCCGAATTGGGGGGTTAGAAGCCGGGGAGCTCGAGAGGAGTAGAGTCATTTAGATGCCGTAGGGCCGAAGGGCTTAATGACGTGCGCGCGCAGCGTCTGCGTTTACGATCTCGTCCGGCCGGGTCGAAGCCAACCGCCGGGAATCACGTGAGCCAAAAGTTTTAGAATTCACGAGGTGCATAGCGGGCCGGACAAGTTCAAAGTATCCTGGATTCTATAGAAAATTATCCATCGAACCGCCCGCTAAAGATTAAAATCATCTTCCAGAGGTTCGCGGAATTCTGAAGGGCGAAAAATTAGTGTTCGTTTCACGTGCGAGAATAAAAAAAGCTAACTTCTCGGCCGGGCTGTCGGAGTCAACGAACCGAACCGCGATATCGTCGAGCCGTGTCCACAATTTGTTTACGGCTCTCCATCGGCGACGGAAATACGTCACTGCCGGGAAAAACAATGAAATCCTCGAACCCCATGTGACGCATTTCCGGTCAAAAAATGAGATTTTCGAACCGGAGGTACTTTCGATGAATCTCCGGAAATCTAAATTTCCAGTTTGTGAATTGTATTGTCCATCGCCAGGACGTGAAACGCCCGAGCCACAACAACCTGCTATACATGTATGTAGGGTAGAGCGTTTTTGACCAAAACGTCATTTTCCAATAATTTTTGGATGCCCGAATTCGCCCTATCGATGCATTAGGCTTTTCTGCCCCGTTTTGCCACCTTGTCCGATCCAAAAATTATTGGAAAATTTAGTTTTGCCCAAAAACCCCGTTTTGCCCCGTTGCCCCATTTTGCCCCGCTCTTCCCTTACTGCATCGAGCTCCGTAAAGGCAAATTAAATATTTTTTTATTCAACGAAATCGAATCTCATTACATACAGTTCCGTTAAAAATCAGCGGCTCGTAAAAAAAAATAATAATAATAAGATCCGGGAAAACACTTCAAGTCGCAGAAATTCGCGAGAAAAGTTGAAGTATCGTTCGCGGTCTCGGGCGTATCCTTCAAGGATCCTATTATCGCGCACTCTTCGTCGCGTGAGTGCAACCGCAAGCCGCATATCTGCATACTCTTGTCTATTGATAATAACGTAAATACGCCGAGAGCCAACTTTTCATACGGGCCTAGACTATCCATACTAGTTACGGAACGTGCATGTCCGGCACGAACCGCAGTCGACTCGTTAGTAAAACAAATTACAATAAAAACAAGTGGGATTCTCGCGGGTCGATATCTTTCGCGAATTAAGGAGATATTCTACCCGCACAGTCTATTCAAAGGGGCACAAAAATCAAAAAATATTGTTGCCAAAAAAAATTTAACCCAAATAAAATAATTATATAATAATAAATTTATTTCATTCCGTTTCGATGTATTCATGGATAAATCAATACTTATTTTTATTTTCCGCGTCAAGAATTATTTTCTAATTTCAAAGGCGTTTTTGTCATTAACCATAAAAAAAAAGAATAAAATTTTCATTAAATATTCATTATTATTTGATTTAGATTTATGGAATCGGAATTAAATTTTTTTGTAACTTACCAATTCCTTCGACGACGTAACGATCTTTGGGATCCATTTCCGCGACCTGGGTTACACTCAGGATAAAGTCAATACTCATTCTCCGCCTCGCTCGCGCTTTCGGGATCGAGGATCTCCGTGACGATCCTTCTCGCAATCGAAAAATCGGTTGTCCTCGAGAACCCGTGCGAGCACACGAGTCACACAACGTTCATTCGTCGTTCCACACGAAACTCGATATCAATCGCGCGAATGTTAGAAAATTCCGTGTGCAATATTAGTACATCAGCGGTCGGAAATACCGATCACGATATGCGTTGCGCAACAGCTCGCGATCTCCTTTATCGCGAGGCACGATCAAGCGGCACGGGACCGCTCCGGTTATTCGAGATTTTCTGGATACAAAAGATGTAAAGCTCACAGCATAAAAAATTATCCTCCGAATAAAAAAAAATCGGTTTATACCACTTCACCTTCGGATTATCGACTTCCGTAAAATCAATTATTTATAACGGGATTCACTCGTAGATAAAATTTAAATTGAAAAATAAAAGATTAGGAAATTTTTTTGATTTTTCTCTTCGACGACGAAAAATAATATCGTACCGATAACGTCTTCTTACTTCATTCGACTCTATTGAAAAGATCGTCGTAATTTTTTTGTTTTCTTTAGTGTTATGCACCGGTATAAAATTCGCTTCCCGTCCCCATCAGCTGCCCATTGGATCAATGCGATCGCGCGATATTCGTCGGTACGCCGGACGGGCTCGCCGGTCCCGCGAATCTCCGATCGATCGGGATCGATCGCGTCACCGTAAGATCGATGAAAATCGACAGAAACGTCGACAAACAAATCACAATGGAGATTTCCGAAGTTGAAGCTGAGGATGATCGACGGTTGCAATCGATGAATCTCGTCTCGAGTATCATGATTGTACGTGGACCGGTCGTGCCGAGATAATAGTCTTCCCCCGGATCGATTTTCCTTGTATATAGTCGAGTGTCGCATATGTATCGACCGGCGGTGGGGATAATCGATGTGTCGCCTCTGTTGACTGGTTCGCAGGGTCGGCTGAGGTGGGGGTCGTCAAAGAATACTCGAATGTTTACTGGTAGTCTCGATAATCGGCACTAATTTCCAGACGGTGATCCTCCGTCCTCGGCCTCCGGCGACGGCGATGGATTATCGGTAAAATCCAATTGTGGACTCGAAGAATACTCGCGAAGTCATCGCGACGAATCGACCCTCCCCCTTGCGGTCTTCGGATCCTCCGCTCTTCGCACTATTTGCTTACGGAAATGAGATTTTAACGATTATCCGAGGATTTACCGATCAAAGTTCGCGCGTCGTTTTTACGACAGCGACACTGAGTCATCGGTGCACAATGCGTCGATAGATCGGCGACATCAGCGAGTTCTCGATCGTCGGCGAATCTTCCCAGATGACTCGTGGATCGATCGAGGTTTCTCCGGTCCAGACATTCAGTCGTCGCTCGACGATCTATAAGATCTACCGTCTTGCGATCTACTGCGACGTGTTTACTTTCCCGGATTTCTACCCGGTTATCGGAGCCAGCGGGTTCAAAAGTTCCACCGATTTGTCGATCAAAGTTCACTTCCTGTTTTTAACGATCGAAACGTCTTCGACCGATCGGACTCGCGATCTCTCACGACTACTTTTATTTCGCGGAAACTGTAGCTCGAAGATCGTCAACATTTACCGATCAAACAGCACTTTCCATCGGGAGAACCGACACTTCTAGTTGGCCTCCCGATTTTTTGAAGCCTTCACTGGCTTGCGATCTTAAATAGCTTATTTTTTGGGTCCTCGAGTACACCTCGCTTGGTTTCCGGCACTTTGATCTCGCAGATCGCCAAGATTCGCCGATCAAAGTTCACTTTTGGTTTGCACAACGGCCGGTTAGTCATCGACTTCGGGACCCAAGAGACTCTCAGATGGACCGCGCGTTCTCGATCCTCGACGAATTTCCTCCGAGTCAGCGAACCGTTCCGGTTAATAGGGTCGGTGCCAAAGTCCACTCGCGCCGTCTTTCGATATGCTGAACAGTGATTCGACGAATCCTACGGAGCGTTAATCGTTCAATATGCCAAACGGAATCGGTGCCCGGCAATGTCACACGAGCATAAGAATGCGGTTGATCCTCATCGGAGTCACGTGCTGCGATTCCTGTGGATCACGTTTTCCCGAAAGATCTGCACTTGTCCTTTCGCCGTCGCGATTTCGACCGCGTCGATGTTTTTTTTCGCAACGTCAAATCCCAACATCCAACGGCTCCAAAAATTCTTCCGAGTGTTTTCGGGCTTTTTAGGTTCCTCCTTCTTGTTTTTCAACGAAAATCTATCGTCGATCGGCAATTGCGCGATTGGCAATGCCCGATAGATCACGATTCTCGGCGAGACGAGAATAAACAAAGTCCCATCGGTGCCAGCTAGGATCGCGCTCGATCGTTGCGCCTGCGATCGGTGTGGCGCGATGAATGCCAAATCCACCGACGCGGAGACAGATAAGGTTGTTTGCGGCTCTTTCACCTCGCGCTTCGACTGCGCTGTATATCTGCCCGTTTATTAGTCGGCACATCGGGCATCGCGAGATGAGGATTACAAAACACAAGCGCGGCGACGCGTGTCGCTGCTTCGAAATTGTACTAGCTCGGAGCCAAATCAAACAACCGAACGTCGAGACGCTCCGCTGTGTCTTACACCGGCGTGGGTGTCACGTGAAACCAGACGCGAGAGCGTGCAAGGTGGATCTTGAGCGACTGGAGCTTTCGCGAAGGTCGACCGATGTCTCGCCAAGGTCGGTAGCTTCTTCGTTCCGTAAAAAAATAAAAATTAAAAAAATTGAAAAATTCTTTCGTTTTTCCTCAAATTTCCATCACTTTTTGTTGGTCAAAATCTGGATCCAAGAGTAAAATTTTCGCGAAGAATTTGCGTACTTCACTACACGAAATTGGACACTTGTAAGTAAAATTACGTAAAATTAGGTAAAATCAGGTAGAGTTAGGAATAATTGGGTACAATTAGGTCGAGTTAGGTAGAGTTAAGTAGAATTAGGTATGATTAGGTAGAGTTAGGTGAAACAAATCCGAGCGATCACAAATCCGAACCGATGCGTTTACGCCTGCACATTCACTGTATCACCTGTTCCAGGATCGATCCGTGACGAACAAACTGCGGCGAAGCTTAATTTAAAATTGGTTCGAATTGCACGCCCACGGGGATCTAAATAACCGGGGAAGTTAGCGATTAGAGAGGATCCGCGGGTGTCGCGGGATCGTCCGACGCGCGGAACGAGACTTTGAAGAGCCGCGAGCGAGTGTCGACGGTAGCGGAAACCGCGGCGCAACCAAGTGTGCGGCGTGTGTACCGGCGTCGCGGGCTGAAACAGAAGAACTCGGTGAACCTGCGCGAGCGTTGTTGTAATATGTCATGCCAGGCACAGGCCGCGGGCCAGGGGAGCGCGCAGGTAGGCAGACAGAAAGCACGCTCGTCTGCCGGCTCGACTACTACGACAGGTGTCGTCGAGCAGTGGGGATGGAGCTGCGGGAACAGTAGAGTAGCTCGGAAGAGAACGAGCCGCTGCTGCTGTGGCTGCTGATTCGTATAAGCCGCGAACGGAAGTGGGGGAGCGAAGAATGAGGAGATCGAAGGAGGCGAGGAGCGCGGAGAAGGGAGATTGACTGACTGACTTATTGAACTGAGCGACGGCGTGACAGTGATTCCGCGATAAATAACCAATGCGTCCTCTTCCGCTTAATTAATTACTTATTTCACGTACAAGGGGACGTTGTAATGAGGCACGCCGTTCACAACGATATGACACGAGGGATCACTTTATTGCCGGGGAACATTGAACAAGGCAATGGATTAAGTTTAAAAAAAAAAGTTTTGGTAAAGATGTTGATCGGTGATTATTTTTAAGGGATTTCCATTTTTAGAAGGTTTGGTGTTTTCTTAATATAGAGGAAATGATTTTATTTTTTATTCATTATATGTATGAAAGTCTGGGAACATTGAACAAGGCAGTGGATTAAGTTTTAAAAGAATTGTTTTGGTAAACATGTCGATTGTTGATTATTTTTAAGGGATTTCCATTTTTAGAAGGTTTGGTGTTTTCGCAATATGGAGGAAATGGTTTTATTTTTAATTCGTTATATGTATGGAAGCTTTAATTTAATTTTTTGTTTTCCTATTGATTTTCTATTGATCGAGTCTGGGAAGATCGACGATATTTCAGAAAGTCTACAGAGGGGTCTGTGAGACGTCTTCCGCTTCCTGAATCTATGCGACTGTCCGAGGAGCCTGCGTTTTGGGCTACACTGGCCCGACATTTGTCCACCGCACGCGGAAAAAAAGGATGCCCAAAAACGTGGTGAGAACTCGGTGTTTACGCAGCTGAATACTCGTGATGTTTACCTACATGGGTCTCTATTTTCGCTAAGGCTGGTTGTTAAACATTTTTATTGCTGAAATATCTCCGGTGAGTATGCATATTACTCTTGTTATCATTAAGTTACTTCTCTCGGATCGTTTTGCCGTCCGACCGTCTTAATTTTTATCGAGCGAGAATTCAGACGATAGGAGATAATAAAAGTAGTAATCGGATATTAATTATTCCATTAGTACGATGGTTTTATGGAACTGGATTGACACTCAATAGCCTCGGGTCAACGTGGTGCAACAACGGCGAACAATATCCAAATCCGCCCGAGAGCCGAAGAGTGACATAACGCTAATGCCTGCAATCAGATTATTATGATTCATTCGATCCGACATACGATTAATCGGTGATTCTTAATCGGTTCGTTGCAACGCGTCATTGTTATGTCATCGGTCTATTGCGTTCTTTCGTTTTGCACCTGCATCGCGCATTCCTTATCCTATGGCTTCGACCCAGAGATAACGGAAAGTTTCGGGATAATAAGAGGGAATCCGACGGGTAGAGATCGTGGCCTGCATCGTCGAGTTGTCGCTCCACGTAACACGCAGACAGGGACTTTGTCAGTCGAGTGAGACCAAACACGAAACCGAAAAACAATACGTAATTCACTGAAACTCCGTGTAGTTGACGGAGTACGTGGCCTTTCGAGTATCTCGTACCAAAGAGCACATCTACCGTATACGCATCAAGGGAACGTGATGGAATTCGCTCGTCGAGCCCGCGTCGAAAAGCGCCGCACAGTTATTCGTGAGTCTCTCGAACACCTGTCATTCCGGCATCACGGCGAACTTTTGCCGACCCAGATACTTTCGGTTCATCACGTTGCGTCGCGTTATTAAGGCTTGCCAAAAACACCACTAAAGATTATCAGCACCAATGTTTTGGGACAGGACCATGGTTTCCGGCCGCCGAAAGAACTGTTTTCTAGTTGGCTATTGACAAACCAGCGTCGCGGCGATCTTTTGCCGACCCAAATACGTTTGGTTCATCATATTACGTCTTATCATTAAGACCAAAAACACCACTAAAGATCATCAGCACCAATGTTTTGGGACAGAACCATGGTTTCCGGTCGCCGAAAGAACTGTTTTCTAGTTGGCTATTGACAAACCAGCGTCATAGCGAACTTTTGACGACACAAATACGCTTGGTTCATCATATTGCGTCTTGTGATTAAGACCAAAAACAGCACTAAAGATCATCAGCACCAATGTTTTGGGACAGAACCATGGTTTCCGATCGCCGAAAGAATTGCTTTCTAGTTGGCTATTGACAAACCAGCGTTACGGCGAACTTTTGACGACCCAGATACTTTCGGTTCAGCACATTGCGTCGCGTGATTGAGGCTTGCCGAAAACAGCACTAAAGATCATCAGCACCAATGTTTTGGGACAAAATCACGGTTTCCGGTCGTCAAATAAACTATGTTCTAGTTGGCTATTGACAAACCAGTATCACGGCGAACTTTTGCCGATCCAAATACTTTCGGTTTATGATATTGTGTTTCATGATTAACGCCTGCCAAAAACACCATTAATGATCATCAGCACCAATGTTTTGGGACAGAAACATGTTTTCCAGTTGCCAAAAGAACAATTTTCTGGTTGGCTATTGACAAACCTCGTTCAACAGTTTACCAAAGAATGTTTCGCTGATCGCTCTTCGTTCGTTCCTTTCCAGGAATCCCAGAAGCTATTGAACTTTAGTACCCCATGTTATTATTCGCGCATTTACTATTTCTCCGGATCCCTCCAACCGGCAAATGTCAAATGCGGGACGAACGTGGATTCGCGTGTTCTCGCCCGAGAGTATTGGCCGAGCGCAACGTGACCAGAGTCTTCGACGGAATTTCAGTGAATTCTGCGATAACCCCCAAGGAGGTCAAAACTGAGTCAGCGTTGGATGGACCAATTTAGATTTCACCTTTGACGAGTTACCCGCGGATTGATCTCGAGGAGGCGACGATAAACAAGGTATCGTGTGAAGAACACGGTGAGGACGTGCAAGCTTTCACGAAATCCCAATATAAATTGAGTGGAGGCGTGGCGCTTGGATCCTCCACGGCTGTCTAGCCGACAAAAATAGACACGTGTTTGCTCTGACGAAGGAAAATATTTAACCCTGTACGCACACATCGGATATAGTATGTTATGTTATCATGAAAGAAATAAAAACCCTCATCGTCCCCATATAATCCATCTTCATCCAAGGCGTATCTTCCCCGCCGGGGATCTTGACCCCTCGTACCGATGGGTACCAAATGGAATCAACGGAGAATCCCAATGTTTCTCGGTTAACGACTTTAATCAAATTATTGTTCCGTCGGTGAAAAAAACAAAAGCTGGACGAGTTTGCGGTGAAAGGCCGACCGCTATCACCTCTGACCTTAGTGCTCCTCTATCTCCGACCCTACCATCAGTGCCAAAGTGGCCCTCGCTCTTTCCAACTCATCCGCGGTCGCGGCGTGTCCGATGCTTCTTTCGAGTCGATAAATGGGTGCGCCATTGTCCACACACACGGATATCTGCGAGAGTGTGGCCGTGGTCGCTAAGACCTCTGCCACCCCCTTCAGCACGTGGATGGGACGGCATAGGGGAGAGCGGGGCAAAATGGCACAGCGGGGCAAAACGGGATAATAAGACAAAACGCAATTTTCCAATAACTTTTGGATGGTAGCGATGGGAGCCCATGGAGCAAAACGGGTTTGACAATCCGGATGTATCGTTAGTACAAAATGGCTCATCCGAAAATGATTGGAAAATGGAGTTTTGCCCCCACTGTCCCGTTTTGCCCCGCTGTGCCATTTTGCCCCGGTCTCCCCTACCTGCCGAAGGCTGCGGCTGTTCCATAGGGCATATATTAAGATACTGAAGGAGCCGAGAGAATTGCATTTGTTGGCTAACTAAAGTAAATAAATCGAAGAAAGTTCTGGCTCTATCAATTTTCATTAAAGCTGAGTCGAACCGAAGGGGCGTCGCCGTTCTAGATGTGGTCTAAATTTCAGTTCGATAACTCGAATCGTTCTCCAGTGATAGAAAATGTAATCTCCCGAGAAAGCTTTCGGATTGGGCGAAAGGGGGTAATATGGCCCGGTCTATATATCGACCGCTAAAGGACAAACGGGCGTGTCCTCTGTGTTGAGCATATGAGTTACGCCCTTGTGCTTCTTAGCGGTCGATATCATTGCTTCGCGTGCTGATCGCAGTGGTCCATATTCACCACTTTTACCCTACCGCATCCTTAGCTGCCCAACCCTATTTCTTATACCCAAAATAAAATCAAAAAACTATTCTTGCTCTTGGGTAACTTTTCATATGGGTTTTTGAAAATATATAAATTGATAAATGCAAATTCCCACAAAGTAAAGTGCCAACGCTTCTTGTTCACTAATGTTCATGATCCCATTTTGATTAATTTTGCAAAAAAATATTGTCCGTTTCCTAAAAATGTCTCTTAATTGTACAAATATTTTTTTGTTACATAACGAGAAAATAATTGTGGACCTTTTTGGACCAAAAGTTTGTTAAATTAAAAAATCTTTTTTAATGTGCATGCGATACATTTTCGTTGAGTTTTTTTTCAAAAATAATCTTTATTTTTCAACCGTTTTTAATCTACCGCGGTTCATTTAGTTCCTCAAACGTTGCTCCACGAATTAACCAAGTAGATTTGTTTGCTAGTTTTTGCCGTTTAAAAATGACACCAGTTTGTTTATCCATAAAAGTCTTTAGAGATCCGAAGAAAAGCGTTTGGAACTGGTAGAATCCTCGGACCAGTGCCGCGCCGACACTAAATACGCTATCGATGATTAATGATGAAATCCGCGACGCGACCATCTGATAAGTTCCTTGATGAATGTCCGCTGTAGGAGGTCCACTGTAGAAAGGTAGAACGGCACTATGGAAGGTGCGATTCGCCATTAGACGCTAATGAAATGATCAAACACAACGTAAATTGGTGTTTGTTGAGCTCGCAACAGCCGTTTACCATGTGAGCTCTAATAAAGGTGGACTCTCGGCAATTTGATTCTTGTTCTTTCTACAATCCTCGTCCTTCTTATTCTCCGTCGATGACACCAGAGTAAACGCTTTTCGACAATACGACGCAATTCGCAATTTGCTTTAGTAATTGAGGTCTCCGCGGAGGCACAAGCGATCTCCCAATAATATTGATACTATTGTTAACGAAATTAACGGGGTTGGAGGACGGATAACGTGGACCCCGCGATAGAACATTGTACTCACGAAACAGCCTCGAAACTTGGTGTATGCGTGAACTGATGAAATTGACACTTACCTGAAACACAAAGATACATTTTTATTATTGGGAAAGCAGCGCGAAGAAAAAATCATTTATCGTCGCTTATTCGATTTCATCTAATTGGATTGTCCTTCGACGTTGAAATCAATTTAATTATGCCATTTTCCGGAAGTACTTGTTTTGTATTTATATAAACAATCTCAGTGTACCGAAATCCATAAACCACGATTAAGTGGTCTTTGCAATACCGCGAATCGGATTTATCAGTCTGCGAAATTTAATTGGCTGGCGCACGGATTAAAACAGCGTGCTTCTTTATAGGACCGGTTCGGATTATCCGAGAATCGCTTCACCGTATCGCACATTTTTTAACTCTTCGCGAAGAAAATAATCTCTTTCCAATTCGGGTATTCGAAAATGCAGAGCATAAGTGTTAAATTCCCTTACATCGCAAAAATAAACATACTATATCTATTATAGACATTTTCGCGGATTGCTTCTTACACTGATAAAAAAATACGGTTGAACCAACTAAGATTCGGGCAAGGACGTTCAAATAAATATTTACTTGGTCGAACAAAATATTTAATGACTCAAAAATATTTTGGTGGATTCAGCCAATAAATTGTTGAACTAACCAATTTTTTAGCTGTACCAACAAAATATTTAGTTGAACGTCCCTGCCCGAATCTTAGTTGATTCAACCGTATTTTTTTGGCGGATCGCCAGCAACCTTAAAGTATGACTCACCGTTGCAATTAACCACCGATTCTTAATTTTTGTCGTCGTAAAATACTAATGAATAATTAAAGATTTGTATGAGAACTTCCTCGTGTTGTTGCCGACACCGCTCTGCTGCGTACAGACCTAAATTAAAACGTCAATCCGACCATTCGCTGAAAGCGATTCTTTTCTTCAGAATTCTGACACGGTCATAAAAAAATATATATACGAGTATGTACGTGCGACGCGACTTCTCTTCCTGGGATCTCGTATAGTGCCGGGAGCGTGTTGCACTTGGAATTAGAAAAATATTTACGGGATGTCGGGGAGGGGGTCCTTGGCTCGCCAGGGCCATTGCCGGGACATTTGCCCGTTAGTACTTCGTCCGTTCACTCGTTATGGAAAACTCGGGCAATTAACCGGTCGTTAAATCGTCCGAGGCGCGCGAGGACACGTCGCGTCTGCCCGCCTTCCTTCGACTTCTTATCTCACCTGGGAGACGCTGGAATGCAAGTAGTTTCGAATCTCATCCAACTAACGCCTGCGTCCGTTACTTAGGATTCTAAATCGGTATTTTTCCGAACGATATATATAGTTTTATGACGTCTCGGTATTTCATCCCGATATTGACCTTTGCGGCCAAGAATTGTTTGTTAAATGAACAAACTTTTTTAACGTGTACCGGACTTGTAAAGCAAACCTTGTAGTTCAACTTTAAACATTTAGCCGGAACTCCGTTTAAAAAAGCTCATATGAATGAACAAATAAATATGCAAATAACATTTCCCTAAATCTTGTCGTTTCTTCCCAAATATATTAATATAGTAACACGTATTATAAGAAGAAGGAGCGACAGAACGTTCATTAACATGAATAGGAAATCGTTTACAGTTACGTAACATTACGTAACGTCGATACTTCTGTTCTTGGCAAAGTCCCGAAAACGACTGTCGATAAAATCTACGATCGGTGCGAAGTCGATCGTTTGTTTGACCGTCAAATGTCAAGTTCTTCGAGCTGCTCACGATCGCTCACCGATCGATAAATCGACCGTTCTAATAGACATACGATATTCGCTATAATGTATTTAAAAAAAGAAAACCAAAATAATAAAAATTTATCTGTGAGGAAGTAAAGTATAACATTTTCTGTTTCCGACGACGGACAGACGCAAATGCATTATTGCAAAGCGTTGCCTCGGTCCCAAATCGGTTTTTACCCCCTCAGCAAAAGCTAACCTATCGATAAATCGTCCACCCTAATGGGCGCGCAATATTCGTTTACAAGGTATAAACAAGAGAAAAACAAAATAATAAAAACTGTTATCTATGAGGAAGTAAAGTATAACATTTTCCGTTTCAGACGACGGACAGACCTCCGCGCAAACGCACCAATGCAAAAGGTCACCTATCGATAAATCGTCCACACAAATGGGCCTGCGATATTCGATATAATATATTTAAAAAAAAAAGAGAAACAATATAATAAAAAAATTATCTATGAGGAAGTATAGGTGAAAATGTTCTGACTCAGACGATGGACAGGCCTCCGCGCAAATGCACCAATGCAAAGTGTTGCCTCGGACCCAAATCGCTCTTTACCGCCTCAGCAAAAGCTCACCTATCGATAAATCGTCCACCCTAATGGGCGTGCGATATTCGTTTACAAGTTAAAAAAAAAAGAAAAACAAAATAATAAAAACTGTTTTCTATGCGGAAGTAAAGTATAACATTTTCTGTTTCAAACGACAGACAGACCGTCGTATAAACATCAAAATATCTATGAGGAAGTACAGCTGAAAATGTTCCGATTTAAATTATGGTCAGGCCTCCGCGCAAATGCACCAATGCAAAGTGTTGCCTCGGTCCCAAATCGTTCTTTACCCCCGCGGCGAAAGCTCCACGGGGCGAGGACTCCGACAATATTTGACTTCCGCGTTCCATCCGGCGGGTGACGGAACAATCGCGTGTATCGCCTCGATCAATCCGGACCTCGCGCGGATCATTACGGGCCTGGGAGATTAGACAGATATTAAGTGGTGTATCCTGGCAGCTGCTCGGAACTTTCGCTTTCGCCGTACGAGGCTCGACACTTTATTTAATATATATATGACACGAGAGTGAATCGTGTCCGTGGACATAGGCCTAACTCGTTCGGAACCGGTGAACGTGAACGCAGATATTAAAACGTCTCAAGGCCGTTACGGTGCTGTGGCATTATTTTAAAATGCGCATACGACATAGCGTATATGCAGATAATGTACCTGCTGCTATGTCGTACTGCAACGCCGGCGTGAAACATTGCGGTACTATCGACTCGGTGAGAGGATCGATGCTGTCATTGGATAATCGAACGAGTATCGGGACCTAACACCGGTGACACACCTTCGTTTCGTCCCGATATAAAGAAGGCGTGCGCATTTTTTTTTTTTTTTTTTATGGCGCAGCGTTAATGCATAGCGGTTAAAAACAGCTCGGAATGTTAAGAATAATTATCGCGAGCTGTCCAAGATCCAACGGGTCTGATTCGATTCGCGGAGTCATGCGCTGCAATTCCCCCGCCCGGAAGGTAACCTCCGTTTGCACTTCACGCTGCGATTCACAAAAACAATTTGCAGTATTCATGAATACTTGATGTTAGATCTACCGGTCTCGGAAGTATTGAGAACTTTGTTCGATGGGAAGGTAGATCGTTGAGGATAGTTGCTGGTCTTGAAGCTGGAAGGATGGTTCAGCGAGAGTGGTTGGATATCCTTCTGGGACGGTGATTTGATAACCGATTTATCGGTCCGGACCGCCCGATAAGGCTCTTCATAAAAAAAATTAGATCTACCGCTCTCAGAAGTATTGAGAACTTTGTTCGATGGGAAGGTAGATCGTCGAGGATAGTTGCTGATCTTGAAGCTGGAAGGATGGTTCAGCGGAAGTGGTTGAATTTCCTTCTGGGACGGTGATGAGATGGCCGATTTTTCGGTCCCGACCGCCCGATAAGGTTCTTCATCCAAAAAATTAAAGCTACCGCTCTCAGAACTATTGAGAACTTTGTTCGATGGGAAGGTAGATCGTTGAGGATAGTTGCCGATCTTGAAGCTGGAAGGATGGTTCAGCGGGAGTGGATGAATTTCCTTCTGGGACGGTGATGAGATGGCCGATTTTTCGGTCCCGACCGCCCGATAAGGTTCTTCATCAATGAAGATATCCAGGAAACTTGACAAATGACTTGAGGTGCAGTGCGCGGATAACTGCACTTTTTGCAATTCTTCGAACTTCTTCTTTCACATACGTTTTGCGTTAAACCTCCCGTTCCCAGAATTATTCGGCCCTATATTCGCTAGGAGGATAGATCGTTAAAAATAATTACCGAGCTTGAAGCTGATAGGAAGATTCAGCGTGGTCTGTTCAATTTGTATCACGCTTTGTATCCTTCCGGTTGAACCGACCCATGGACATAACTTATCACGCCTGTACGCCTATCCTAGCCCAGCTAAATCTTCTCAGGCTCGAGTCTCGCCGCTAATTCGTAGACATCATGCTCTTCTACAATGATTAGATCACCCCACAGCCTCACGTCCGCTGCGCCCATACTTCTAAACCATGCATAATATATTATGTACACACACTTGCATTTTTTGTATACTCTGTATAAAGGTTTCAACACGTGTACAAATAAATTTAAAAAACAATTAAATAAATAATTAAATTTTCTTCCAGGACGTTGATTCGCTAACCGATTTATCGTTCCGGATCGGCCGATGAGGTGGTTTTTCATGAATGAAAAAATCCAGGAAATTACTTGAGGGACAGTGAGTTGATCGTTGCTCGTTTGGCAATTCTTCGAAGTTCTTCTTTCGCACACGTTCTGCGGAATCGAATGTCGAGCGTGGGACAAGGCCGATTTCCCACCTTTCGCTACATGCGCCCCCCCACAAGCTCAGCACTAACCGAGTTTCCTTCTTCCCTGCATGCTACCTCGTTATCGTCGGATAACACGCGACAGTAAAAATAATGCAACACCGCGTTTCGGCCTTCACCTTGACTCGCTGCCCGACGACTTGCCCTCGCGCGAATGCTGCTCGACGATCGCCATCAACATCCTACCTTCGTCGCGCTATTGTAACATCGCTGCCTTTCTATCGACGTTATCCTTTCCCCCGAACGGATCGTATCGATCCGATCTATGCGAGCGTGGCAGAACCGTCGGTCCTTCCAGAACGATCGACGCCCCGCCTCGATCGACGCGATAAAACTCCACTGTACAGATGTTAAAATATTGCAAGCTCAATTTAAATCGCAATTGCGCAAGGAAAAATGAATATTTAAGACACGGAGGCGTGCCACGTGTAGCGGGTTATCTAACAGCTCGAGCTTGCCTATGTTGGAAGACGAATCGACCGAACGGCCGATGATCAAACCCTACGATGACCCGACGCGATGCGCCGAACACCGATGGATTTTCGCACGATAAGAAAGTCGATTTTTTCATCTTTAAATACTTATGAGCACTGCGATCTTCCGCAAAAACGGTGTTGCTTAAGGGAATACGCCACACGACTTTTCTACTTTTGCAACTAAAAATCACAAGTGTTATAAAGCAATGAGTAAGGTTTTTTTTTTTAAGAATTTCTAATAATTTTTTCCCCACTTGAATTTCGAGATACATGAGCTTAAAATTGTGTTAATTAACATGAGTTGCATATGGAGCCGCGTGAAAAGCAACATTATTTTTTTTTTAATATATATATTTCCAGAATACTGTATTAGAATTTTTTTCCTAAATTAACATTACAACATTATTAGGGACGCATTAAAAAATTTAAATCGAGCTGTGCCCATAGATTTTCGAAGATATTACGAGTTAAGGTAGCACTAGCACAATGACTGACGCCGCCTAAGTTCGAGAGAAAAAAGACAAAGATTACAAACACTTCTCGATGAGAAAAAAATCTGAAAAAATGCTAGCATAT